>JAHZNC010001840.1:0-21601 GCA_027744095.1 Zhuqinia jingwanae | reverse complement strand
GAGTAAATAAAATGTGTGCAGCGTGTGTGACTTTAACGGATTTCAAGGCGTTCAAGTTAGAAAGGAAAGCAAAGTTTGCTGCTGGACTGACTGGATAAGTTGCGAGTTGAGTTGAGGAGACTGAATTTCTTGTATTTGTCTACAATAAACAAGGAAGGAGTCAAGGAGGATGTCTATCCATGTAAACTTATAGCCGTTATCCTGGAACAATGAGAGAGTCAATTTGGGAGTAAAAGTCTAGCAGAAGAGATAAGATTTCTTTTGTGTTCGAAAAACTCTCCATTTCAAAATCAGGTGTGGTGGTGTATTTATGTACGAGCATAGTTGATTAAAATAATTGTGTAGTTTGGATAGATAAAATATCTATTAATGGCAATGGGCATCCTTACAATCGGTTAAAAGATACGAATTTTATGTGTCACGTCGTAAAAGATTAAAACTGCAAACAGTGTAATTTTTTGTCCTTGTGTATACAGCGTGCAACAGGACGTATTATGGGG
Organism: Zhuqinia jingwanae; assembly: GCA_027744095.1. Taxonomy (NCBI): domain Eukaryota; kingdom Metazoa; phylum Arthropoda; class Collembola; order Entomobryomorpha; family Paronellidae; genus Zhuqinia; species Zhuqinia jingwanae. Next base: position 21,101 of record JAHZNC010001840.1, on the reverse strand, counting down.
AAATTGGTGGAACGTACTCGATTGCTGTGCATCGACCCAGTTCCAGGGAATCCCAGCTGCCATACGTTTGCCAATTGACGTTTGCCGCAGGCGGTAGTAAATTTGGTGATTTAGTTCAGGTAAGCATTATAGTCATTTGCTAGATGGATTTTACTTCGAAAGTGAGGCAATTTTGTGAAGATTATATAGTTTTTTTTTCTTAAATCACAGCTAATATTCAATAGTGTAACATTGGGGCCTCCACTTTCCTCCGATCCGCACCTTGTACTCCCAACAGACTCGGACAGCAAAAGTCCTACGTGCAGTGAAGGTCACGTAACGCTGACAGAGCCCGATCGTCCCACAACGGCGGGCCACTGGTGTGGTCAAGGTTGGGGCCAGGCTGTGTTCTTTAGCGAAACTCAACGTGTCACGTTAACACTCTCCCTCTTCAGCATCCCTATAAATCCAGGAACATTTGCCTTTGACTTCCGACTTTCTTACAAGTTTCTCCGGAAAAAGGATTCTACGGTAAGGTACGGCTTACCCAGTCGACCGTATCAACGTGGTCAGCTCATTTCAGGAACGGTTTGTTCCTTATTATTCCAATCATGCGACAAGGAACGATGTGCTCTGCAAACTCCCAATTTTCCCGGCCTCTATCCACGAAACGTTACATGCTTCTATGGAATAACACAAGAAAATGCCCCAACGGGCCATCGTGCAGTGATTAAATTAAAACAGGACAAGGAACATCTCATCTACGTTCGTAACAGGTTGGCAGCCAAAAAGGCTGGTTATCCAATGGGGGGTTATGGAGTGTCGTCTGGATCAGGTATGGCTCAAGGCTCGGATTCATCATCTGGAAAAGGACAAACACAAGACATAGCGGTGGGTGAAGACTGTGACACAACGTCAGACCACGTGACCATTTACGATGGATACACCATCCGGGATCCCATTCTGTTACGCTTTTGTGATGGAGGAAAACTGCCGACTGTTACCTCGAGTGGAAATCAAATGCTCATGGTTTTTCATTCCGCTCCAACAGATTACTTGATGCAGAATATTCCACCCACACCTGTCCAGGTAATTAATTAATTAATAGCTCCTTTGCTCTCTCCCCCACGCATACAACTCCAGTAGTGGCATTATTACTTGAGATTCTTTATGGCGTAACGAACGTACATATAGGTACAGCTGAGCTGTACTCCCAGCAGTTCTCAAGAATTAAACAATTGCTTTGGGTAATGGAAAATTGGCAATTACACCTCCTACTTGTGAACACACTAGAGAATGCACAATTAATCTGCACTGTGTTTGGCTGTTGGCCGATGGTTGAGAGTTGAGAGTTCAAGTTTATTAGACATGTGTAGCACCGTATAACCATCAAAGTTTGCAGAGTCATGCTTTCCTGAATTAATAGATTCGGAGAAAGTCACTGGAATACTAATGATTACACAAGTGTAACAAATGAGCAATGTGGTGGTGATAGATATGACACCTACCATATATATGTATGCATACATGTAATAAATTGTAAATACAGTCAGCAGTTATGTATTTTGGTCCCGCAATATAATTACCCTTAGAGTTTATACACCTACATGCTATGTCTTATTAGAACAAACAGACAAATAAATGGTCTCCTCGCCCAATGTATGTAGTTAGGTATTTTTGTACATTTTTATTTTCAGCAAAATGTTTTGCTGAAGGTGCTCTGATACGATGTTTTAGAAACGAAAGTAAACATTTACTTTTCTTACATGCTTTTTCTTCACTATCTTGCCATAATATTCACCAGAGAGGGCAGACACGTCTTCGGGCTAATTAGTACAACTAAGCAAAAAAAAGTTAATTTGTTAGTTTCTACCATTGCATTATTGCACTCAACTCTGACTCCGTGCCAATGCTTACAATGCAAAAACCTTTTTGTGCTTTTGACATTTTGTAAATGTAATTTTTGTATTTTGATTCATTAAAGGGCTTCCACGTGGATGTGGAGATAAAATACTTGCCAATAGGCTCTCATTCCTACGTCGAGAACCACAACTGCCTCTTTACCATTTCGAGCTTTCAGAACAATCGTGGCTTTCTCACGTCTCCGCAACACTCACTGCCTGACCGAACAACGTGCACGTACTTTTTACAAGGTGCCCCCGGGGAAATTGTTTGGATCTCACTTTTGAAATTTTATATTGGACCTCAACACGGTAAATCTACAGATGACAACAACTCTGGTAGCTCCAGCTATTCTTCCTCAATGTTCTCGTCTGGGGGTGGTGGTGGTGGTGGGACAATAGGAGGCAGTGGTAGTTCAAGAGGCGGCTCTGCTGGGACTGCTGGGATTATTAGCAACTCTCCAGACTGCAATGCGACTTACCTTCAAATTTGGCAAGGGACTTATGGTAAGCTTATTTCTCAGACCGAGGATATATTTCCACAAAATTTCATAATATTGTACCTATACATAATGCATATATATGTGTGTATATATTTAGTATTTTTATATACCTTTATTTAATCTCTTATAGTTTACCATGATATACACGAAACAGACATTATATTTTTATTATTGTTACGATTATTGCCATAATGAAGACAATACTCTCATGTGTGTGATAGCAGCATGAACAATGAACATTACATAAGTAAACTTTACCGATTTCATACCAGTTTGTAGTAAAAAGAAGAATAATGTGAGTAAAGAGTTGAGTTACCATTCCATACTTAGTTCACGTGGGTATTTGTGTGTGAGACTGGGAAGACTCTGAAATGAAAACGGAAAGATAATGGAAATATAATGACACAGACTTCCTTTTCTCTCACTGACTCAGGCTGACTATCCATCTTAACGATTTTCCCCACTTTTTCCTCCCATGCCTTCTTTTCTATTTCATTGTTCGTTTCCATTTTTTTGCTACGATTTTGATGAAGAAATCAGGCAATAGAGCGATATGGCAAATATGATGCATTACACTTGCACCCTATACTTTATTACCATACAATATATTATGTTATGTTCACTGGTTCTCTTCCTATTACATAATAATACACTCTGTCTTTATTTTAAGATGAAGCCAACTTTCTCCTGAATATTTCATAGACACACACATAAATACAAGGCACGTCCTCATGTGCTACTGTATACGAACTGATCAAAATGAATTTGCCATCGGAGTAGTATATTTTGTACCAGAGTTATTGTTATGCCACTTGGTGTGTATGGGATGGGAATGATTTTTACAAAAAAAAAATAATAGTATTTTTTTTCTTGTTCCTATTTCACCGTGAAATTCATAGCCACAAAGGCAAACTTGAAATGAAATTCAATGATGGTCGTGAGTACAACGAACTGTTTTTCTTCTTCTGGTACACATTGTCGATTAGTACTATGCGATGATGACGACCCGACCAAAAGTCTCAATGGCTTTTCTTGGCATCAGTTTCCTTTGCCCTTAGTTAGGCAGTTCATTCATGTGTGAAATAAATGAGCTTTTTCTCCTTAATGTGCTCCCGTCTTAAGCATATAATATGAATCCCATTGGAGCATGTCATCCCCATTCGAATCTATCTCGAGAAGAAGAAAATATTCCGTCTGCAGAGGGGAAAAAATATATATGCGACTGCTGCTGCTGCTGCCGCTACATAACTTTTACCTTTGCTTCTTTTTTTTCGATTTACTCTTTTGCTTTGCTTTGAAGGTCCTCCTGATACATAATAATAATAATAATATAATCCATTGTTTTAACTTCACATGTTATTACTTGAGTGTGTCTTTCTATTCTATTTTTCTAGAGATGCCAAAAAAGTCTTTTGAATGATGATTTGATGCACCGTTACCACAAGTCGAAACAGCTAAGATAAGAGCACACGGCGACAAGCATTCAATGAACCCATTTCTCTTTGAAAATATCCGTGTATAATTCTGTTTTTGCTGAAAATGAAATAAGAATGAAATTTTTATTACCCTCTTTCCATTCATTCATTTTTCTTTTTTACATTCATATATTCATAAACGTGTATAAAGTCATTATTTTATTATTATTATGATTAGAGGACAATGATCGTTTTATATTTTTGGCTTTCCCAGTTCATACTTATGAATAATATCCAGCTCACTGCGGGTGGTCAGCAAAAAGAGAGAAAAAACAATTCAGTACAGATACACAAAAGAAGAATAAACTTTGGAGAAAATACATGTATATGTATCTTATTTCACAATTTGTATCTCTCTTTGGAGCAAAAGTATATCATATAATAAGAAGATGAACATATTACTATACCGCGGTGGTGCCTGCTGTCTTGTTGTTTGGGGTGCGGTATTGTTGTTTCTTCAGTTAGTGGGTTTTGCGTATCCATTTAGGTTTAGCTTCATAAATATTTTTATACACTATACAACATAAAAAGCACAATGCAGATTTTGTTTTGCTTTATTGTCTGATCTTCAACTTTCGCCCAAAACGCGACGGACACGTGTGACCAAAGCACGTATGAAGCTTAAAAGGACATGATACCACCGCATACTCCTTTACTCAACAAAATAAAAATATATTTTCTCTCTTTCCTGCTGTATGTAGAAATGTCAAGGGGAGGTGCGTTTTTTTGCGTATCTTCTTCTCCTAGTAAAATGTGTCAATAAACTTGCCCCTTTCCCAAATAAATCGTCCGTGCTTTTCCAGTCGCAGTGTTTGTGTGTGTGTGTGTGTATCGAATACATTTACACAGTTATTTTACATGGTGTGATGGTGGTCTGGTGTGTGTTTTAGTCCCTGTAAAAAAATGTTTGCTGCATAGCACCAGCATCACAAATCTTATATAAGACGGTTTTGTGCCTTATTTACCCTATAAAACTTGAGCAGTGTAGTGTGTACTAGCTCGTTCTCATTCTAGCTCACTAACTTGTCAGCAGCCTAACTAGATTTTGCTGGTGGTGTGATCTATATATAACGCTCACGTTTATCCACAATGATTCCATATCACACCAAAAAAAGATTTTTTGTACTAGGAAATGGATGGTATATCATCTCTTCCGTTTTTTCTTCAAAAGATTGAGAATTGTTTTTGAGTTAGGTAGATAGCGTGTGTGTGTGTGTGATGTGATCCACGTTGATGTTCTTTAGCCCAGATGCATATTACACTTTTACCAACGGGAATAAAGCTCTTGGCTTCATGACTGACTATAAGCTGGTGTGCTGTTGCTACTACAAAAGGACAATGATCTGTGTGACTTGACTCTTCATTATGTACATTGTTGTACATATTTTTGTATTATGGACCATATCATGAATTACTACTACCCGACCCCACCACAATCTTACAAAGTTCATTGAATTGAAGGATGGGGAATATGATTTACACAAAAAAATTCACCGTTTTCTATCTTACAAAAGTAATGCAAAAAATAAAAGTGCTTAAGGTGAGTAGTATAGTAAACACCAACCACAAAAGTTTTTGCAATATTTCCTCATTTTCCCCCTCTCCATGTGAGAATAAGGGATAGATCCGTAGCAACGATATATACCATGACATGCCACTTTCAACTTCAACTTTTACCTAGTGAAGGAGCAAAAAACTTGAATCCATGATAATATGATGATCCTGTCAAAAGTGAAACCATATCATGATATCACATTTTTGCAAGGAAATGACATAACACATGGAAAAGGCTATGACTTATTGAAGGTATTATACTCGCTGACTGAGTATGTATGCGGATGGTTATTTGGTTTACCTCCAAATATTTTGTATTTATTATATAGATAAAAAAAAGTAAGATCCTTTGACAAAACTTACCAGTACCATCACACTTTGCACACGTACCGTGTACCAGCAAGAAACAAGAAAGTAAATGGTTGGTTACTGTTTGCGTGCCTGTTTCTGGTGCCGTGCCTGATGTGCCCCATGTATTTTACTATCACTGGCAGCAGCAATATGGCAGTCTGTTCTCTTGTCTTAAAGTCTATCTTCTTAAGAATGATTTGAAATGAAAGCAAAATATACAGTATTTTTTATACAATATGCAGGTTGTTCGTCCATTTGTTACACTTGTTTTACGCAATATACTACCTGCCACACAATAATAACATAAATATGAATTATACATACATAATATGCACATATATGTATGTACTACATTACGCGGGCGTTGTTCTTTTGGCTTTGAAGTAGTATTCCATGAAGAAAAAAATGCAGGTCAAAAGTTTTTTTGTGTGAATGCGTGGTGCTCAAATTCTATGAATATATGTATACCTACATATATGACAACACGGATATTTCATGCTGTTCCCATCCTTCCCTTTAAGATTCATGACTCTTTTTTTTCTTTTCTTTTTTAAGATCCTTTTCTTCCGGAACATGCAAACACGTTTTCTTCTGATGCTGCTTCTGACTGAGTTTCCTTCTTCACTTTCTTTAAAAAAAAATCTAAACCAGCAATAGATAGATACATAATCAGACAAACACTGGTATGTACATAGTACATAATATGTATGTAAAGATGTATGTATGTATATCTACATGGTGTAGGGAGTTTACCAATGTCTGACACGTTTTTCTCCGGCCCATTTTCTCTTTCTCTCTCTTCTTTCGTGATCCTTACAACAATCCAAAAGAGTGTGACTTTACTCCATTTTTTTCAGTTAAAAACTACAATGCACAAAGAAAATCACGGTCATAAAAAGAATGAGAAAAGAAAATGTGAAATTTGCACGAAATGAGATGACAGTGAAAAAAGACAGATAGAAGAGAAGCAAAAAAGTATGAATGGAAAACTCACCTAGGGAAATATGAACCCAATATTATATTTTTCACCACTACTACTAGTTATTCTTCCTGGTTTGTGTGTATGTATGTGTGTGTTTTGGGTGTATGTATTTTTTTTCAAAATTCTGATGAAAGTATAGTGGAAAATGTTTTTCCAGTGATGAAACAAGCTTAACGGGACAAAAATGGATGAAAGAGAAGATTAATTTTCGTCCTTCTCCAGTTCCTTTCTCCTCTTTATTAATTATATTTTGCTTTATACTATTCCTGTTTGTTTCAGTAGAAGAATGCGTTGCTTGTGCAATCCTTCTTCTGCGAGTACTATAAATGCATTTATATAACCATCATCATGAGCATATGTATGTATATAACAAGGCACATGTTCATCCCTTATATAAATAATCCCCTTTACAAAAAGTATTGTATGACGAACTTAGCTTCGTAGAAATACTTTACAAAACATAACAAAACGGAAGAAATAAATGGAAAAAATATTTATTTTCCTTTTTTTTTACGATTTCTTCCATCCACAATATCCACATCATCTAACCTTGTATGCTGAGATCTGATTTCATTCAGTTACACATACAGACATACACAAAAACCAAGATGAAACTATTCAACCATCATCATCTCCACAAAACAATAAGGAAAAACCAGAGGATAAAACGGTACTGGTAAAAAAGACGAGTTTTCTTGTTGACAGCTGTGTGGTTGGTTACTTTACTATTACTACTCTGTTTTTACTCGGCCACACACCACGGAACTACCAAACAATCCGCTATCCAAACTCAACTTAGTACGATTATATTATTATTATTATATTTATTCTTTATATACCTACATACATACATGTTATTATATGCCATGCCAGCAACATTGAATGGGATTCAAGGTAGTAAAGGAAATAATTTGAGCACTCTTGTAACTCACTCAGGACAAACCAAATTATTCACATGCTTCGTTGAACATTTCTACATCTGTTTCAGCTCCATTTTTTATTCGTTTTTACTGTTTCTGAATTTGGGGGAAAAAAATGATAGAAAAGACTCGGAAAGAAAACACACAACATCGAAACAGGAAAATATAGACATGCCTAATAATAATACTCCCACGACCTCGACAAAGACATGAGAAAAACCACAAGAATGGCTAACCAATGTTAGGTGGCCACTGTTGTTTTGGTTGACCAAATACTGGTATTAGATAAAGTTATACGTAAATAAGTAAACAACATTTTTGTGGAAAGCTTCATTACAGAAGATTATTTATTATATGCATTTACTTGTCCGGGAAAAAAAATGTTGCAGGTATGTATGTTTGTTATGTATGTTTTCCTTCTTTTGAGAAATGATTTTCTCCAAATTACAGTTGAAAGCAAACCGTATTATGTATATATATATATATATATAGCGTGAGGATATACGAGGTATTGTCTGATTATTTGTCTGCATATTACGTTGAATAAGCGTCTGTCTTTATGTGGCTTGTATTTTACGAGAAATCTTATTTGCAGTAGAGCTGTAAGAGAGTGGGATGGATGATAATAATAAAAAAAAATTCACCAAAAAGGGAATAAACCATGACTGACTCTACTGGCAACAAAAACACGTAAGCACAAAAATAAAAGGAATGTGTATAAAGATGCAATGCAAGACAAAACGAAAACAGAAGAACTGCCAACTTTTTCGCTTGGTTAAACCTTTCCACCACTATGGACAAAAGCAGAGAGAGTGTGTATGTGTGTACAAAAAACAACAAGCACTCAAAGTCTTTTTGACTGTTTTTTTTCTCTTCTCATCTCCCGTAAAGGCTCTCTGCCTTCATTTTCCGGATTCTTGCTTCTTCAAAGCCACCTAACCCAACAGCAAAAAAAAGAGAGAAATTCCTATACTAAAATTGATGAGTTAGTAAAGAGTACTTTGTTTTCTCTCTTTCTGATCCATATACCTGGGATATGTATGTATTCCTCTGTAGTAAAGCGAATCCTTTTACATATGCCTACCTGCTCTAGTATGATATGATATAAAGCATAAAATACAAAAAAAAAGAATATGTTCCCTTTTCTACGTTCAGATCTAACTGCCACAAACAAACACAAAACAAAATGATTAAGGACATCTGGTTTACTTATTTCCTTTTTCCCTTGTACCACTTTTTGTTTATTGAACAAAAGGAAAGTTGTGCTGGTGCTCTTAAATTCGAACTCAAACTCTCTGTTTCCGCCGCTGTGTCGGTAAAGTTTTTTTTTCCTTTTTGCTAGTCCCTTTTCATTTTGCCTTGTCCAGTTTTCAAAAAAAAAAGTTCAGAACTGGAGGGAAGGGAGAAAATAAGAAATGATTATATCGTGCTGTGCTTTAGCATGCTGTTGATTATGCTCCCACCATTTCAGGTGGGTTTCTGAACATATGTTTTGTTGGGATGAAAGGAAAATTTGAAAATACAAAATGGTATCAAAGGGAAATAAAAAGAAAATATTTTTTGAAGATGAACTAACTAAACGCCAAACTCAAATGAATATAAAGTGTTTTACAATGCTGGCAGATATTGAACGCTGATGCTAAAGGAAGGCGTGTATAACATCTAGCTTTACTTTTTGATATAATTATTTACATTCATTAAATTTAGTTAGCATTTGGACTTGGAGATTTTGAGATGACGAAACATACTACATCATGGTTTCCTCCACAGAAAGACTTTTCGGAGGCGCAAATGCCCCCGCTTTATCTTCTTCCTATGCCAATAATAATATTATTGTGTGTTGAATAACTCTCCGCTGTCGAATGATACCTAAATCTATTTCTATATTTACATTTGTGGCGACATTATATACGAAAGCTATATCAAAGTTAAGGTAGTGTGGTATATGAATTTTCTAGAACTTGTTTTTGCTAAATGACCGCTGTACAGCCATCCAGTCAATTAGAATTATGATGTCCCAGTCTGGTCGTTCATTCTTGCTATAACTCACAACCGTGGTGACCCCAATTTCCCTCGAATTTGACTCAGGAGAGCTTTATTGTATAAATTGTCTTTTTACCCTTGCACAGGAACAAGCCTCATACGGAAAGACAATTAATGACCATTTTGTTGATGAGTTATGTAGAAAATAAAACATTTTGCAACTAAATCAAGATAAAAAGCGGTCCTTCGTTAAATCGTTACAATGGGTTTGTTATTATGAAACTTCAAAGTACACATTGGTATTCTTTTGCCCGTCAAAGTGCACCTCTTTATTTTCAATGCTACAAAGAGATACGCAAAACATTGCATGGAAAGCTAAGAAAACTAACGACCTCCCAATTATAGTGTTTTTTCTTATTCTTATATGGTGCATGTTGCATAACTAAGTAATTAATTATATAGATGATATGTTTATGTATATTTATTACCCCTTGGAAACTTTCACAGACTATGATTTCCCCTCTTATGTAACCATGTTACTGCTATTGCTCGCATAGTAGAAAATGGGAAAAAGGGAGCGTATAGGTATATATATTTCTTTCAAAAAGAATCGGAAAAGATTATCTTCTTGTCGGTTTGCACCAGTTCTTTCAACCAGTTTTTTAAAACTTTTTATATTGTCATATTTTGTTTGTCATGTTCATTTTACATTAAGTACTCTACTCATTAAATTCTTTCATGCACAACTTTTTGCAAAGGATTTTTGGGTCTAAGTATTGAAAAGTACATTGTTATGCGTTACATTAGTGGGCATATATCTACATATGTACATACACAACAGGAAATGCGACCAAACCGCGCAGCGATATCATCCCACAATAAGCTACTCCTCTTTTTTTTAAATCTCTGACTGGCTGGCTGGCTGGACACAATGAAAAAAGGGGTTTGTACACGGTATGGTTGTGAAGAAATTCCTTGGAATTATCTGATACTTTCACCGTCTTGAATGACATTATATATAAACCACCGACCGCCCCATTAAGAAACCACGGCTAACTAATATATTATGTATATTGCTTTTCCCTGTTGTTGCACTTTGTAGTATAGTGTTTATTTATAGCCATGTATTTGTGTGCTACTACTTCGCATCACTGTATAGACTTTGTACGGTACTTGGTATAGACACGGTATATTTATTGATGTTATTTATGGTACATTTTAAAAACAGTTTCTTGTTTCCAGATTATATTTTAGTACATCTTCCTGTGTAAGTATTGAAGTGTGTGAAACTGTTCTTCTCTCTATATATACCTAGTTAATATAACCTTGCACACATATAAGAAACTTATTACTTTATGCTCACTTCCTTATTTTTATGCTTTTGGACTATATCAAATAGTGTGTGTAGCTCTCAAACTTTATTTTGTTGTTCGGGTTGTAGTAGTAGTAGTGCATATACTGGTGGTGATATATAGCTTATTATTATAGTTTTGTGCAGTAAAAAACAACTAAAGAAAAGTGTAATTTTGTATGCAGGACCACGCGTGGGTTTTTTCTTACTCTTGGTTACTTGCTGACTTATGTTCACGTGTTTCCTTGTTCTTTCTTTACTTCTTTTTCTCACTCTCCATCGCTTTACTTTTATTTTTTTTCTCTAGTAAAGTGCTACTTTCATTTTTAAAGGTAGATATATTGGTTTGCTGTGGTTCATTTTAAGATATGGTCGGCTAGTTGGTAAATTTTTATTATTATGTATTTCGTATTCGTTCCACTCATTTCTCAAATACCTTGCTACAAAAAAGATAAGAAGGTTCTCACTAGATGTTGTCTGCTGTTGGAGTTGATGTTGTTGATGTGTATCGTGTATCCACTACAGTCGTCTGTATTACGCATCAGAGATGGCACCTGGGAAATGGCATTATTTCCCAGTGGGAAATCCCCAACTTCACTTTAAGCAAAAAACGGAAAATAACGGTAACATGCATGATTATATACCGTTATTGCTTGCCATCATTGAGTGGCGGCAGAATAGTACGAATTTAAATGTTTAAATTTACTGTGCATATGTACTTCATGTCAAACGACAAGCTTAATCTCAATCATTACGTTAACAAAAAATATAATACCACATTTAAATTATACCCGTGAATCATCATTTGAATCAATAAATTGTTATTTAACGCTACTTGTCTACATAATACACACATGTGCCATATATGATACAACATGTATTGATGCACTGTGTATTTCAAATGCGTAACGTACGTATTATTTCCCAAATTTGTCTATATTTCCCATTGTTTCCCATATTTACCAGTATATGGCATTCCATGGGATTTTTTAATCATACACCACGGGAAGTTGCCATCTATGATATGCATTGACGAAAGAGATACTGCGCCTGTAGCTCATAAAACTGGATATCCACCTTTTCTAATAAATCCTAAAAATGTTCTCACGGTTTGCAACGTTTGCATTGCTTGTTTCCTGGATACTACTATTACTTATTTTTCTGTTGTAAATTCCTCGTGTTTTTGGTAGTTTTACTTTTGTTTTTATGTATATCTTTGTTCACTAACTCATTTAAAACTTTACCTGCCCAATCAGAGTATACCCCGGAAGCAATCAAATCAAGCTTTCTCTGTTATAAATAATTTAACATCTTATGTACCCAGTCTGAGTAGAGTTTGGATTTTCCTTTCAACGGGCCAATGGATTTCAATATTTATGAGCGTATTGTGAAGATTTTTTGTATCATTAATTGTTAAGATGAATGAACTTGTTTCTAGTATTTCATCATTATATTTTTATAGATTTTTCTAAAATAAAGGTTTTCAATTATTTTGAAGTTCACACTTTCAAAAGGCTTTAAAAAATCAATCCACTATAATTTCTACATGCATCTTTACATACTTGTTGTATTTATGTGTATCAGCCATGGATTTATTATTTATATCTGGATACTGAATACTGTATCTTTGTAAACTGAGTGCAAGTACTGGTAAATGAGGGAAACATTGGCATGCTCATAATAAGTGTTGGCGATATTTTTCTATCCCATTTTTATTCCTAGTTTACATCGAAGATGTAGTATCCAGGCATAAATAATGCATCCATGAAATCAATAGTAGCTTCAGCTTCACACTTTTTAAAAACATTAATTACAATCCAACTTGGGGTTAAAAAACAAAGGAAAAATACGTGGGAATATTTTTTGGCATTTTTTTGTTTTTATTTGGTAAATGATTGTTTTTCCGGTCATTTTTCCCTCAGATGTTTCGTTTCGTATTTTTTTGTGGCTACTAAATTACTTTCCGGTGCTCTCAACTCTGAGTATGGTCTCTTGCTGTTGAAGCGAGTTACATAATAAGCTGGTTACAATTTGTGAGAAAACTTTTTTTATCCTACTTTCTCCAGAAGAAAAAATACATATTTATGATCTAAGATTATTATAGGATGCATGCAAAGGGAGCTATATTGTGTGGTTTTATTCTCCTGGTCCTCTAGACAATCTCCCCTTTAGTTTACCTTAATGTCTTTTTTTTTGTTATGCAATGGCTTGCATCATCGGATAAGCAAACGTTGGTAGCGTAAAAGGTTGTTGTACCATAACCGGTATAAATTGATTATTTGCATTGCAAATTAAATTGGAATTGGGAATTAGGGAAAAGGGATGCTTACGACTCATACTCAAATAACATATGCCTATAGTATATATGTATGTACCTATTACCTATATTGCTCCTCCTTGAATGTACCCAAGTATGTGCTAAACGTAATATGCCTTTGGATGGAGTTTATTTCCAGTATTTAGATTCAATGTTTCGAAAATGATCAAATTTGTTTTTTAAATGAATTTTCAGTAAGGTTTGAAGGTGCATTAGCTTGTGAGAAATGTTCCGTTAATATATAGTTGTGATGTAAACTGAATCAATGCAGCACATATCGAACAAGTAAAAGCTACTGATTCTCTTACGTTTGTAGCTAAAGTGGGTTAATGTATGAGTGTACAGGAAGTGGTTTCTACTAGTTGTGCCACCATATGAGTTACAACTTGAAAGCTTTCTCCTCAGCTATCTATTATTGAGAAACCGTTTGTTTATGGCTACATAATATACTATAATGATGAATATGTGTAATGTGTGTTAGTTGGTTTATACTTTTGTTAACGAGACTTCATATAACATCAGTATCGCATGGTCTGGTAGAAGAGTTAGGTAATCTTGTCTACACATGAGTGGTTTGCTAATTTGTTTAAGTTTCTTTGGTGATTATAATTGAGTGAAGGATTATAATTTATCCAATTGAGTTACTAACTTTTGTGATTTTTGTCCCTTTTCTAGATGAAAACAATACAAACAGCGCTACATTGCTAGCCCACATGTGCGAGGACAGCCCTATCAAAAAGACATGTGAGTTTATGCTCTCTTCAACTTCTAAATCTCCACAACGTGCTTGTCATCCGGAGGAAAGCTTCATCTCAAAAGGTCCGCACATGACCCTTCGACTGGGTGTGGAAACCAGCACTGTCCTCCGTCCTGTAGAGTTTAAGTTGTACTATGAATTTGTCAATACGAAACAGGACGGCGAAGCATTTCTTCCGGCCTATTTATCCCATCAAACAGCGCTTAATTTGTTCAGCGCTCCCAATCTTCCCCGTCCCTATGTGAGTAGCAGCAACAGCCTTCTACTCGGAAAAGGGACAATTGGTATGAACAATATTGTCACAGGAAGTGGCGGAGGAAGTAGTATCGCTAACAGCAGAGTCATGACAGCGTCAGGTGGAGGACAAATCATAGGCTCTCTAGTAGGAACTACCCCGATAAAACGATCCAACTCCAGAGCAATCCGACTAGCATCCTCCTCTTCTTCATCCTCCGCCGTATCCTCTGGTGAAAACATAAACAACAACAATAATAACAAGAATACCAACAAAAATAACATTAATGGAATGATGAACATTGCCCCATCGTCATCATCTTCTTCACTATTCGCAACTCCTGATGTGGGAATTTCCGGAGCCAGCTCTTTCACATCAAGTAGACTCTCCAGTGGAACAAACGTTATTGGAACAAGTAGTGACGATGATGGTAATAGTAGTAGTACTTTAATGTTGGGTGACGATAGTGAAAATAGTGCTATCCCTGCAGTTGGATCTAAAGGCAATAATAATTTTATTAGTGACAGTAATAGTATTAGTGGTGGTGGTGGTGCTATGTCGTCCTTCAGTAATAGTAACATTGGTGCTAACAGCTATCATCATCTAGCAAGTAGTTCCTCTTCATCTCCAGGCAATCCCAGCCACGTTGTAGGAGCAACATCAGCTCAGCAAATAATGGCTGTAGTTGCTGCCTCCGTTTCAAGAGAAAGTTTGCCTCTTTCCCCGAAGCAAAGTTGTAGCAGGATTTTCCGCACACAGAACCGAGCAATACAAGCTGGAAGTTTTCAAAGTCCCAGGAATGTATTTTTCTTTGGACGAGGAGGAGTAAGAAACCTCACTTGTATTTATAGGTTTCAAGGCGGGCCCAACGAGAAGGTCAGATTGACTATCGATAAGATCAGCTTAGATGGCGGGTAAGTAAAAGTTGAAAAGTATAATATGTAGTGTATATATACGTAGTGTAAAAGCGTCAAACGACCATATTTATTTATGATTTTTGTCGGAAGGGGAGAAAACAATGGGATTTTAGAGACAGAAAAAAAGGATAGAGCAGTGTAGAGATAACTTTTGTATATTCATGTTAGCGCATCATTCACGGAGATAAAGGCGGGCATTAAAGGAAATAGAAGGAGAATAAAAAGGGTATACTCATACCATATGTATGTATGTACCAACAAATATATAATATATAGGTACATAGGTATACACACAGATTTGACAATGTTATACAATACTCTATCTTCATTTATTTATAGTCCCGTATGAAGATAGAAAAAGTCAGTTCCAAAAAGCATTCCTCAAAATTTTGAGGTTTTTTTCCCTCCTACTTTTATCAACTTAGAAATTCATGCTACTTTAGTCTGCTGCTTTCACCAAGATTTTCACGCCTGCTTTCACTGGATTAACGAACAATTCTCTTGCAGATGAGCCAAGAATTTTCCCCGTGGTTTGGTTGGGTTTCTCACATGTCAAACTACATAAACATTGAACACATATATAGCGTACATGCACACTATAATGTATTACATTACATTCATTCTATATTACTCCATTTCTAGATATTATGCTCAATCAGCACCACATATGTACACTGCTACTACCACTTCTCTTGATGGCGACAAAAGCTAGCTCGTTCAAATTGAACTAGTTCACCATGCAAAAATATTCCCCACAGCGGTGGTACGATTGTTTGGGGAAAGTGCTCCCACTTTCTTGTATAAAGCGCTGTATAGTTAGTTATAGTAATGAAATGAATGAAAAGTATGCACGATAGGCAATAATAGCTGACACACATTCAGTTTACACATGGACAAATGTTCCATACACTCACATACACGACCCGAAATTCAAATTTGTTGTACATTCACTCATACGCACGCAAAATACTTTAACTGATAAGATAACACTTTTGGTGAAGAATAAAACGATATGAATGAAAGATATAAAAAGTAGGAGATAGCTTAAGCTCTTGTTCTTTTGCTCTCTTGTTATGTAATAATAATAATAAAAGACCTGACAGCTGCAGATACACCGCCAGCCAAAAACTTGCTACCAAGAAGCAATGTATATCCATTTATATATGTACATACATCCATGTGTGTACATACAATATAGGTTTATAAAATGAAATAAAAAGGAGGAGAAAGTGTGCTGTGTTAAAAAATAAAAAATACAGCCAACAGCAGCAGGCAAGCAAGCAAGCAAAACCCGCAAATTCTCAAGAGACGACCGCAAACCAAAGTCGAATCTTTCGAAACTCAGGTCATGAATCTTTCAATTTTTAATGAGACTGAGCCACAGGGATTCCTCAAATATATTTTGTCTGGATGCCGTCGTGAGCATATAGCCAATATTTGCCCCATTTAAAACTTATCTCAAAAGGAGGGGCGATATACGTAGGTATGTATGTACTATCTTGTATGTACCTTTTGTCAGTGTATATTTTGTACCATGTATACCTACAAATACCTACTTATATACCTGTGTTACATATAGTATGCATGTATACTATGTTATGCTTTGTGTTATGCATATGAAATATTACATGTGGTTGTCTGTTTTTACCGTTAAACATATACTTATAAGAATTTTGCACTTTTCAAACTTTCTTCTTTGAACATTGAATGGTGTACGGCAAAGATTTTCACATTTTACACCATGAAGAAAAGGCCGGCTTTTTCTTCCACACATTTCCACTACATGGTTCATAATACCTAGCAGCGCTGAAAAGTTTAAATTACTTTCGAGTTTTTGTGGAATTTTGAAATGGGAAAGTGAATGAGCCGTTAAAATACAGGCTGCTGACTAGATAGCTAACTCCTTCTGCTATCTAATAGAAACTTCTGATAGAAACCTGAATTAGCTGAGTTATCTATTGTATTTTTTTTCTTTTTTCGTGTACTTCTGTTCGGAACAAATCTCTCATTAAAACAGTGGACAATGTCGACTCGACATTACACATTGCAACTAGAAGAAATATTTTTAGGTACATATGTTAATGTACTCAACTTGCAAATGCATTCAAATAAAGTATTTACTACAATATTATTAGGCATGTGTCGTAGTATTGTTAATATAAAATATTGTTGAAACTAACGCGACTTGTGTATGACCAAAAAACTAAAAGCTTGCATTTTTTCAAGTACATAAATGTAATGCATAATGTCCGTGTTTTGATCTAGGCTTTTATTGATGTTCCACTTAGAAGGGCTCCAACAAGTCGATACGTTGTAAATGGATCCATTAAATTCGTATCCAGTAATTTGTTTTCCTACCGGTGCCACTGTGTGTACGTAATGACCCCATCAACCAGATACAAAGATTATCATGGCAGAAAGAAAGACGGACAAAAACTAAGTAATTTTGACTGAAATTGGCGCATCAGCCAATATTATGTTTGGTTTAGCTCTGGCTCATGTTTAGTTTGGCTGACATTCGAGTGTTATTACTAGTGTCAAAAGTTGTTCGAGTGCTGCAGTCAGCACAAAAGTCAACTGCCACTACTGACACCGTGATATCTAATGTCTAGATGGGGATCGTTAAATATACAGCCCAAGAAATGTTCTTCGTACATGTTTGTGATATCGTAGTCGGTCTGTCGGTCGATTATATTCAAGCATGCATTTCTTCTTTTCCTTTGTGACATAAAAAAATCATGATTTTTAAAAGGAAAATTGCGAGAATTCGAGAGAGTAAGGCTGGTGAACATTTATTCCAATAACAATGCATAGAAGAACAACATGAAATATTAACAAGTTAATTTTCTAACTACTGCTGTGTTGTTCTTTTATTACCCTGTCCTGTTTATATGGTGCTCTGGCTGCACAAAAATGCAGCTGAATGTATTATAACAGTCTATAACACACAGACGGATTGTCATTTGATATCCCTCTGCCTGTTAAAGTATGACTTTTTTTTCTGTTGGCATGGTTGTTTGGTGCTGCGGCGACAATGACTTGGGGATAAAAGACATCGTAAAAAACAATGTTGTTGGTGAACTTTCATCGATTCCAGGAGAAGAGTTTCATAATTCGCACATGGTTTTATTTTAACAACCTAGGCATTTTACTACCAAGGTACACAACACATCTGTGCGTATGCTGTACTTTAACAAACCTTCAACTTGTTTCGGTGCTGTTATTTTTATGTCCACCACAAACCGTGTAGCGATAATAGCGATGACCATATACCGTTCCTTTTGGAATAGAGAATAACGTATGGTGCATGCATATTATGTATTCATGTATGTATATACCCATGTAGTATGCATGCACTGAAGTACCTTTTTTCATTTCGACAAGTTCATGAGTTCTTCCGTATATACCCTTTTCGGCTCGTTTCATAAATGATTGAATTAGTCGTTCATTTCATTAATATTTGACCTTGCTTCTCGACACGGGGAATATTATTGTGATTGCGCGCACGATGTTGATGATGCAACTATAAGAGGCAAACTAGATTTTGGAAGCCCAAGCCCATTTGCTACTACTACTGCTACTACCACTTACTACTTCTCACATGATACATAAACAGGGCAATTTGGCGTTTATCAGGAGAATACAGGGCGACTCCATTATTATACAGCGCCACATAAATGTGGGTTGGGTAGTAGTAACAATTTCTTGTTATCTTCAGCTTGCACATTTCGTTGGAAACAAGTGGCAAATATGTACAATTCTTATTGGCTGTTGACTGCTTTGTTATAATCTTTGCAATGTGTCTGCAATATGTTTTGGCCTCGTAGCCTCCATTTTGCAAAAATGAGATGGCCGCACTAAGTACTCTTTTTCTTTGCTCAACAACGGTGTAGTTCTGCAAAAAATACTGTTACTGTTATTGCAGTGTCAAGTAGTAAATGGGAGGAAAAAGTATATCCTTTAAACTTAAACAAATATGTTTGCTTAAATCTGTGCATTAAGGCATTACTATTACAACGGTGGAAATTAAACGCATTTGCCACCTCCTCTTCAGTTCTGTCTGGCTGACTTCTCTTCAAGCATATGCATGTACATACAACATATACATACTAGGTACCTAGGTAGAAACATATATGACACACACTTGTATGTAGTATGTAGGTAGTAGTGTTGAGTTTGCCTATTAGTTCCACTCAAATGATCACTTTTAGTAGAGTCGTGATTCACACAGATAATGAATTAGATATGGCCTTTAAGATATGTCTATGTTTCATGTAGAAGAAAATGGTGCTGCTTTCACCGATAAATTTGTAATATGGTGTGTGGCTGGTTGGTACTTAAATCGTAGGAAACGATGGACGTTTATACAACCTCCAAACTAGAGGACGATATACCTGCTCACTTGAGTTGTATCCCATCTGCTCGGGGTTTCCTTGTCATTTTCCTTATTTACTTTGGTGGCTGGAACGCTGTGGGTGTTTAATATTACGTAGAGGAGGAGTGAACCAGGTGAGGAAGTGGTTTTCAGCATCAGCAAACACGAGAGAAAAAAAGGAGAAAATCCCAGTTTTTGCGTGCTATATATTCTTCTTACCACAAAAAAAGTTGTTACACTTTTGCCGTTACCATTTGCTGACATGACTGCCGTTTTCTACTACCAAAAACTACTGAAAATGAGTGGGATAACTGTAAATGTTGGGGAAATGGTTACATTAGCGGATCCAACAGTCATTTCCAGTTTAACGAAAGAAAAGGACATAATAAATAGCTGGGAATGAGACATTTTTACTGCCTGAAACAAGAAGAGAAAAGAAAAAAAAGAGAAATTGTATAATGTGTGTGTGTGCTTGTGTCTTGCTTCTTACATATAGTTTATTTACGTATTTCGTTGGTGGATGTGTAGATGGGTNAAAGAGAAATTGTATAATGTGTGTGTGTGCTTGTGTCTTGCTTCTTACATATAGTTTATTTACGTATTTCGTTGGGGGATGTGTAGATGGGTGAGGATAAAGGGACGAAAGATGAAAAAATTTGAGAAAAATCCCACAAGAAAGGACAAGATGTTGTGTTTAGGTATCCATATAAGATGTGTTCGGTTGTAGGCCAAGGAGATGCTGTTGTTGTTGACAAAATTTGTTATTTTAGTGCCTCTTCAGCTTTTCTAAGAATACTTGGTTCTTCATGTAATCATTCATGTGTATACCAGAACACAGGCTGTCCGTCTGTTCAGACACTGACCCTACTACCGTACACACCTGCAAAGTGATTTAAAGTAACGTTAAATTAACTTTAAGGAAAAATAAAATAAACCCGTCATTGCATTTTTTAACGTTCGTGTTTAGTTAGGCAGTACCAATGTGAAATAAACTGCAACTCTCCTCCATTCCGGTTTGCCACATTTATTATTTTTTATTGCAATTATTTTTTCACCTCCCTTTTGCCCTTCTATCTGAATACTTATAATAAGAAGATCATGTTTTATTGGGGTGTCACTAAAATGATTCGTAAATTTTCGCTACATACGGAAGGTGTCACATACTGCTCTTGGTAAACCATAATAATGTGTCTAGATATACATACATAGAGAGGAGGGAATCGTAACTTTGGATGGTTTCATTAAAAGTTTACCAAAAATGTAAGATACATCATATAAATATAAGTAGACATTGTCCAAATTGCTTAAACTTAAGTTGTTACTTTACTCTTACAATTTTTCTTATATCACTTGAAAGGGGTTCATCATCATCATCATCATCATCATCTAGTACATAAGCCTTTTAGATACAAAATATATATATATTTGTGGTATATACAATTTGAAGAAGACTATGTATCCGAGTAAAAATATTTTATTTTTTCTGTAACTTTCTTCACAT
>JAHZNC010001839.1:0-19096 GCA_027744095.1 Zhuqinia jingwanae | reverse complement strand
GCATAGAGTATGGAATACTAAAGATTTAGTTGTGTACATAATTTACGTGTGTGTAATGCATGGATTTTACTTTACTTTGTTTACTTTAAGCGAGATTTTTCACACCAAAAGAAATAAAGAACATATTATCTCATATCGCATCTGTTCAGGGAAGGGGAAAGAACGATGAAATGAAACTGTTTTACCACCGGTTTAAGTACGATAGGTTAAGCAGTACAAAAAATAAACATGTGTTTTGTACGTAACCATGTTTTGTAAACTTTCGCGGGGGAAAATTTTGTTTAAAAACTAGTAACCATGTTGGTCGGTATTACACATAAAGGCCATTAAACTTTTTAAGGGACTAAAAACTAACGATTTTTAAAACTAAAACAAATTTTTATGCCAACAATAGAGAAAATAATAAATTTTTTGTGTATTATTTTGCGTGAAATTTGAAAATAAGTATAATTTTTCTTTTTATATGTGCATATTTATCTTTTTACCATTTTATTGGACTTTCTAAAAAATGTATACAGCCTTGAAAAACTAAAACTCACCAACAAGCCAAAAAGCCACCCATTTTTTGCAGAGTAAAGTTATAACAAAAAACTGTGCATAAAAAATAGAGAGCACGAGACAATGTATGCCAAGTGAGACGGATAATAATAATAATTGCACTTTTGCCATGATGCCATGATGATGCCAGACACGTGTGCGTGAATTGGATTATGGATGACGATAATGTAATAATAATAAATAATATTATGTAATTGTAATAATTATGAACAGGATTTGGAAAAAAAGCAAGCACTAAAACTAACTAATTATTTAATATTGAAGGAAATTGCCATAAAAATAATTTCCTAATGGGAATTTAAAAAAAAATATATATTTGTGATATTTGCATTTTTTTGATCTCGCTAACAACAGAAGACAGACCAACAAAACTATTTGAAGAAATTTTTTGATTTTGGCTTTTTGTGACAAAAATGTCTGTCGTTTACATAATATATACATATTATATTATAATACTACCTTGTAAATAATTTTTTTTTCAACAAGATGATAATATATAATAATAATAATACTTTGCATTTAATTTACAAATATATATATATTACATATGTTTGTTGATTAAAAAAATTTATAGTCTTTTTTTCTTGTTTTGTTTGAGAATGCTTTCTTTTTTGGATTAATCATGTTTGAATTGAAATATTTAAACTTTGAAAATTTTAAAAACAGCAAGTTACATTTTTTAGACTTGTTTGTATTTTTGAACGCTATAAATTTGAAAAAAAATAATCAAATCTTTGACCCTGCGCGCACGTGTTGAAATTTTAACATAATAATTTGTTTAAATATAATAAAATATGATCCATTAACTTTGTTGGTCTATTTAAACCTCTATATTAAATCAAAACTAGATTTAAAATTTTTTTGTCTTGTATATTTTTTTATGAAATTTTAAAACAAATTTTTAGAATGCGTTTTAGAAAGTACCTTTAAACCAATTTAGAATTTAGTGTTGCATTTTTTTACAAGTTTTTCCAAAGTTCTTTGACTAACTTTACCAAAAAAACTAATAGAAAATAAATAGAGAAAACCAATTTGTAGTTTTATTAGAAAAAAAATATATAGAAAAAAAATAACATACCAATTATTTACCTAAAACGCGTATGTTTGATATTTTTGTTACCTATATATATGTATATAATATTTTTGCTGCTCGTATATATTCTATTAAAATAGAAAATTATTACATACTAGAAAAAACATGTAGTCAAGTACTACTACTACTACTACTACTAACGTTTTTTTATATAATATTTTTGCTGCTCGTATATATTCTATTAAAATAGAAAATTATTACATACTAGAAAAAACATGTAGTCAAGTACTACTACTACTACTACTACTACTAACGTTTTTAGTGTAAAAAAAAACATTTTGAATTACATTTTTACTACTATATTGCATGTTGAAATTTTTTATAAAATTTTAAACTCCCAAACTTTTACCTTTTTTATCACAAAAAATAAATATTTTCTGCGATTTTACCAACTTTACACATCTTTTTTCAATGCACTTTAATACTATCCAATATATGTATTTAAATCTCTACCATTTAACTTTTTGCAGCTGACTTAAAAAATAAAATAATCAAATTAATGAAAGGTGTTATGTAAGAAGAATCTATAATATTTTACGCTTGCTGGATCATCATTCCAGCACACACGCAACAATAAGGAACTGAATGATTTTCTAAAAAAAAGGACAAAAAATAAAATGTTTTGGGTGGGAGTAGCAGCAGCGTAGGCAGCAGCAGATATGTAGTAAACAATAGTACACTAATTAGCATTGAAAAGGAAGATGGATGAGCAACGTACACGTGGAGGCGATGTGTGTGTGTGTGTGTTGTGGAACATGTTACTAGTCGGATGTCTGTACCCCATAAAACATAGTAGACCTGAGCTCCCACATTAATACCCACGCCATATATACTACGCCAGAGAATATTCCAGTAAAAAAACTTGCAACTTGCTACACCACAAAACTACAGGCAAGATATTATTTAGCACAAAATTGGGTACCTACATATATGCGCGTTTTGTTGGGGTTTTGTCTTGTGAAGCTGCCTGCCTGCCTGCCTGCTGCTCTGACCTAAAAAATCCAGATTTTTTTCACATGATGATCATGATGAGGTGGTGGTGGAGGAGGAGGATGAGGAAGAATTTATACAAAAAAAGTTAGAGAATACAAGATTACATTTGTTATTATGAAATGGTAATCGTCTTTTTCGACGAAACCTTGGCGTAGTTCCGAAAATTCTACAAAAAAAACTTTTTAACTGATTCACGTGAAGTTAGTTTTATAAAAAAAAATTTTCTCTCGTAATAAATTGTGAAAGAAAGTGAAAATAATACACCGTTATGTAGCGTTATATATTCTATACATAAAATTATTATATGCATCTTTTAATAATAATAAATGATTGAAATATTTCAACTTGTTATAGAAAAGAAAGAGCACCTTGAAACTATTTTCCCTACGACCCAAATAGTTTTCATTAAACATTATACTTTTCAACTTATTACACCATATTTTCTTTACCTCCTCACATCCAACAACGTAACAGTGTGTAGATAACTGATATACAAATACATTCCATATATGCATATATATGTTAATATTTCTATTAAATGATATATTATTATGAGTTGGTCCTAAATTGAAGAAAGTATGGTACATTTATACAATTCGAGGGAAACAAATTCACAATGTGTCAAATTAATACTTCCTGATGCAACAAAATCGTGTTAAAAATCCTTTCTCCTTCCTGTTATTTGCTTTCTCGTTTTACACGCTCATATAATAATACTATCGCTGCAAAAAATCTTAACAGATACCGTAAAATTTGTTGTTATAGACCGGGTTAAATATTTCTGTGCTTTTTAAGATATTTTTAAAAAATTCTTCTCAAAATAAAAAGCATTCTTTTTCCCCTTGTGCCCAGTCAACAGAATCGGCCACACAATAACAAATTTTACGGTATGTTGAAATTACCATATTATGCTTTAAATGCTTTTATTAAAATACAACAGTTTTCAAAAGGAGCAAAAATTGGACAGATGCTTCCGCCTTTTCCGTAATATATCTAACTACTCATTCTATCAAAATACTTTTAATCAGATTAAGGTTTAAAAATTACAATGAACTTAATCTACGTTTCTTTTCACTCTTCATTTCTCTCTCGCTTTCTTGCTTGCGAAATCAAAACTACTTCATTGAGTTACGTAAATTGATGATTGCTTGCATAAAATTTCTTTATTAAAAAAATAGTGTGCTATGTATTTCTTGTTAATGATATCAAATGTCACTTTTACTATTTACACATGCTTTTCTCTTTGTTACATGTTAAAAAGTGGAACTGTTTTTGCATGTGAATATTTATACATTCTTTACGACTAAATTTAAATGTCATGTTTACATGTTTTGAATTATATTTGTTGTTGTTTGCACAATTCTGTTTCGAGTATGTTTATGAATGAAAAAAATGTATGATGTAAAATAATAGCCCAACCTGTAATTAGAATATTTACGTTTTTTCAACAACAAAAAAATCACAAAAAAATATATGTTGTTATATAATATATATATATAATCTTGTTGAAATTTTCCAGGATAATGAAACAAAGGTGAATTAATATTGCAATTTGTTTTTTTTTGTTTTTCTGTCCACCTTTTTTTCATTTCTCCGGCGGACGGAAATTTTTTTTCTTCTTGTTTTTCTCCATTTCCGGTTGAAACTCTATATAGGAACTTACTTCAACTGTATCATGTTCATGGTAGCTTCATCAGTGGTGCTCACCGTTGTTGTTCTCAACTATCATCATCGCACTGCCAACATGCATGAGATGCCACCCTGGGTAAGTGCCCCAACACTCCTATCTCTCTATCTATTAGCAATAGTATTATTTATTAACAACGAGGCTTCTTCTTCTTCTTCCATCATGAAATATACTACATAAGGTACCTACACCTATTGTATACCTATAAACGTGCTCATCATGACGAAATAAATGATGATCAAACAAAATAGTGATTTTTTTTTTGTAATATATGTTGGTAGAAAATAGATAAACCTCATCATCAGCAGCAGCAGCAGCAGCAGCAACAACATTGACAGTGTAGTAATAGTATCAGTTCAAGTCCTAAAGCTTTCCACTTTGTTTACCCCGGATTTTTCACATGGCTTATCCCTATTTGCTCAGTAATTTTGTCCATCACCCATACACATGCGACAGGATACGATACACATAATAATAATGTACAATACACAACCTATCATTTAATTGGGTTGACTACTATTATAGCGTCTGGTTGGGATCCGAGAGGACATTCCCTTTTTTTCTGTTTTCCACCAAAACCCTTTTGACATCATCCGCACACTTACTTTGAGCATCTTTTTTTTTCTAGCTTTTTATAGAGCCCACTCAAATCCCATCAATTAAACTGTTTATCTGTCCATTATTTTCTCTGGTACAAGGATATACGATGATGCTACGATGCTTTTTTTGCTGTATCTACAAATATATACTAGGTAGCTGTAGTTCCTATATAATACGTACAAATATAATATGAGAGACAATTTTTACAGTCAACAACGTAATCCATCAAAATAAAAGGGAAAACAAATGGGACTATACTGTTGCTCCTGATGCTTTCATACAGATCCTACATATATGTATGCTCTTGCCATACAATTTTTTTATTTCTACTTTAATCAAATCTCTGGAAAAATATATCTAATAAATCCCTCCATTTTCCAAATAAATCGGTCTACACCAGGTCACACATAATCAAGCCTACTTTGATTATATGTTATACAGACAGCTTCATTTATTATGGCTTTTTTATATGATATCCTGAGGTCTCTGGTGGTGGTGGTGGTAGTGTGCCGGTGCCATCATTTTCAAATGTTATTTTAAAGCCTTCCCATCAGCTTAAAATCACGAGCAACTCATTATATTATATCACAAGACAATCCAAAATAGACACGTTTTTTTATTAGACACAAAAAAACTATTACATAAATATGTCTTCTTTTTTTTGTATAAAATCCATTTACCTCATTCTAAAGTCACGAACTCTTCTTTTTTTCTACACATTTTTATCTCTATTTCTCATTCAATTTTGTTTTTTTAAACTTTCTTTCTTTCTCTCTCCCTTGTGGACCTTGCCCAATAAATCCTCATTGCACACCTGAGCATACTTAACCAAAATGTAATAGTTTTTCACTTTTCCCCTACCAACTTCATGTTTTTCACCGTAAAATCCTAAATTTTAAGGTATCATCCCAAAAATATGAGGTAATATAACTTTTTCTTTTATTTTTTTTTACTGTGGGTGTGTGCAGAGCTCGTTAAGAATGCATCTCACTTTCTATCTTATGTTATTTCCTCGCTAAAGTCGTCCCATTTTCCCATGATCATCATCATTTCAACCACCTGGAAATAATAAATGTTATCATTAAACCACCACCGCCACCACCGCCACTACCAAGAAACCAGCCCAGAAACTATGTTTTCTCTTCCATCTCTTCATATACTTGTGTGTGTGTTGTGAAACAATAATAGTTTTTTTGCGCGTGTCCTTGAGACTATAAGAATGGAGAGACGAGGAGAAGAGAAAGGGAGTCAAGTAGAAATTCTTTCATTTCCACTACTTCTACTACCAACACCACCACCACCACCTTCAAAAGCAGCTGAAGAAGAAGGAGGAAATTAGAATGGGAAAATGGGACACATTTTAATATTGCGTGTGTCCTCCTTTTCTCTTGGCTCTTCAGATTTCACCTGCTCATGTAATAATAGTAATGGCAATAATAATGCGAGCTATTTGTATGAAATGAGACCTCGCAACTTTTACCTTGATGAAGGAGGAGAAGAACGAGAACAAGAAGTAAAAAAAATATGCAGACTTGACGAAGAGGACGAACAAAAGTATTTTAATATTATTACTTTATATATCCTTTATTATTATTACTACACACACAGCACAGGTATATGTTTATATGGTATTTTATAACAGCAATCAAAAGTGGGCCAGTGGCTGAGAGATGAGTTGGTGATGATGATGCTGATGTGAGCGTACACAAACACATAAAATGCACAAAATACATGTATATACCCTTCCTTCATAATAATCATCTTCATTGCTATTCTGCATGAGATGAGCATGTAGCGACAATGATCCAGTAGCGCCATTCTGGCAGATCTACTACTACTTATATTATTATAGTGTGCTACACACACTCACGAATCGTCTCACCTTTTCCTCTTTGGAATTTCCTCTATCTACTTACTCACCTTAATACATACTTATTATTATATAGTTTGACCGACTTTTCCTCCAGTCATCATCANCCTCCAGTCATCATCAACATATTATATAATAATCATGATGATGATGATGATGATCGTCATCATCAAGCTTACTAAATGGTAATAATCCTTAAGCTTCTACCAATGTTCACCTGCTAACTGGTGTGATGATGCAAATATTGCTACACTATGGTGCTTCTTCGTCGTCGTCTTCATTCTGTTATTCTGGGTGACCCACTTTCTACAACAAGACGACGAAGAAGAAGTAGAAGATGAGGAGAGAAAGTTGGTGGTGGTGGTGGGAGAGGGGATGATGTTGATGATCATGATTACGAAAAGTTGTCTTTTGGCCATTTATTAGAGAAAAAAGTGGAGAAGAAGACGAGGAAGATTTTGTGAAGCATAAAAGGTGGATCCTAGTGTGTAAAGGATTATTATTACTATTATTGCTGGTATATGTATGGGAAAGGTGGATGAGGATGATGAAGATGATCATGACGAGGAAAATGGAAATTTTGTGGCGGCGACGGCAGGCAGGTACGCTGGTAGTAGTATGTCGCCATGTGTTCATTTGTATGGTGTATAGTGACATAAAATGGTTTTGAATGTTGTGATGGGGGTGATGATGATGATGACAGTCTTCATCGCTCCATTTACCTTTTATTTTGCGGAGAATTGGAATGTTATGCAGATGGATGCCCTTGCTCCTATTTTCTTTGGGGGAGAGAGAGAAGATGGGCTAAACAGGAACAAGAAGGCCTAGATGAGAAAGTGAAGGTGTCTACTAGTGCTGCTTGCCAGAGAGAGAGAGAGAAGAAGAAAAGTTGGTAGTTGAGTTGAAATTATATATTTTTTATGACTTGAAATGCTGCTGCAGGGAAGAAAAGTAGAAAAAAACGGGTTGGTTGACAAAAAAAATCTGCAGAAGAAAAAAAATAAAAGTGGAAAACTAGACGGGATTGTGTAGTAATAACGAGAAATATTTAAAGTGAGAAAGAAAAGAAAAAAAAGAAATGAAAGTGTGTGTGTGTGTAGAAAAGTAAGACATTAGTTGGTCTGGTCGGGGAACAAAAGCGAGAGCGAAATGAGAGAGAGAATAAATGTATATAAGTTTTTTTTGGGATGTTATTAAAAAAAAGTGAACATTCATTTCCTTTTTTTGTGTGAAAAAGGCTGCTTGCTTCCTGCTGCTGCTGTGCTGTTTAGACTACTTTTCTAGGCTGCGGGGCTGAGAGAAAAAAAAAGGGAAAGAGCAAAGCATTTTACGATCGTAATCACCAAATTACGGAGACATATGGGTCCACACACATAAACAAGCGCGGCGGTGGTGGCAGTGGAAAGTAGGTATGATGATGTTGGTGATGGTACTAGGGTAGAAGTAGTAGTAGTAGTAATAAGTAAGCAAGTTATATAAAATGGGCAGGAGAGAGAAAAGAGAGATGAGCGCATTTACATGCAAAAAACAAAAGGAGACAGAAAAAGAGACAGGAAAAAAACAAGTAGCAGCAGTACGAGTATTTAGTTTAGCGAAAAGAGAGCTCACATGGTCTCTTCTTGTGTTTTATGTATATGTTTTGCTGTGTTGCATTGTATAATATGGGATTGTTAAAAAAACAAGTAGCAGCAGTACGAGTATTTAGTTTAGCGAAAAGAGAGCTCACATGGTCTCTTCTTGTGTTTTATGTATATGTTTTGCTGTGTTGCATTGTATAATATGTGATTGTGAACATGATTAACGGGAAAATGGAACGGGGATGGAAAATCTTTTCCTTTTTTCCAGTTACGAGCAGGTTAATTTGAATACTTGGATTTGTAGCAGTATGGACGATGAAATAAATACAAAATACGGCGGCATACGTATTAAGAGTATTCCCCCTCGCCTCTCATAAAAAATTTCCAGCAAATAAAAGATTTTTTTTGTGTAACTGATAACTTACTTACTAACTGATATTCATAAGTACTCTGGAGTATATGTGCATATAATATGGAGGATGGCGGATTAAATCCTTTATGGGAAAACGTGTGGTAATATGCTAGTATGAATGCTTGTATGTATTTGTAAAAGTATTATCAGAGTCACATGGATGAATAAATGAAAAGGGAAAGAATGAGTCGGTAAATCTCAGTAGATAATTTTATTTTTCGGGTGAAAAAGGGCGAATGAGAAGGGAACACAAATTTGTTTACATTCCTTTAGTACTCACTTTAGTATGGTTTTTTATAACTTTATTCCATTCAACTGAGTAGTGTACAACATCTGGAATCGGAAAAATATTAATGCACTGCAAATAAACTAAACCAACACAGAACTAGAACACATATTGCATCTCGTATTAAACATAGGTAGGTAACTATGTATCATATGTACATCCTTTCCGGCGCATAGTTCCCAGAAAATATCATATAAGGCTTTTAAGAGCTCGAAAAGCAGAGAGAGAGAGAGAGAGAGATATGTATCTAGGCACGTGTAGTGATGTTACACGGATGATTTGTGAGGTAAACTATTTTTATCGTCATCAAGAAAATAATGGTCTGTTTTATTCAGATCATTAGGCTTTAGGCTTACAGGATTCGGGTTACTAGTTGGACAGTAAACTTTCCTCTTTTGTTCTCTCTCTCTCCCTCTCTCTGTTGCCTTGTGCAGTATACTTTGTTGCTGATACTGGAGGAAAATAAAGAAAAACAAAACAGATTTACTTTTTGTGTCATATATGGCAAATGGTGCCATAGGAAATGTGGCAAGGAAGTCAGGCATGACCAGCAGGGATAATAAAACATCTGATCAATTGACCAGGTGGTCAATTAGCAGAAATGATTTTTTTTTGCCCGAAAAAAGCGGATATGTGGTAGCGGTATATATGGGCAACAAAAGCTGATTCGACACTGTCTCTAGATTTGATTTAAATTGCAAGGATTTGTGGAATAAAAAAGTGTGTGTTTAGGATTTTCGACTTGTTTTTCTTTTTTAAATAGAAAACGCACATGGTATGGTATACCTATACTTTTATGATCACCATTCTCCATGTCCATGTGTACATTCATAGGTATAGTGTACAATAGAAAAAGAAAGTATGCGTGCCAATTCACGTGATTTCATTTCCTGGAGAGCTTATAAAACACAGACCAGATTTACATGAGTTTCTACGTTAAAAAAAAATTAACATTTTGTACCATGGATATCATTGAACTTGGAGGGAACAGATGTAAGGGAGAATATTATATAAAGTAAACCTATATGAAAGTTTTTATTTTATTATTTTTGGTTCAGTCGGGGATGTAGCATCGTTACATAAAATCTAAGGATATCCGGGATATTACATTTTACTTCTAAAATCAATTCTTGACGATACCTATGCATGTGCACATACCTGTACCTGTATCATGTTTCTACCTTTTATCTTCCACATTATATATTCAAAATTCTATGAACAGATGAAGAATGGTGTAAAAATTGTACAGAATTTCTTGAGAAAGGAAATTAAACTTTTTGGATAGAACAAACCCTTAAATATAAATTTATCTCAAATGTTGTATCCAATTTCTTTCTAGCTCGTTACAATTTGATCCGAAAACTGAGCTTGTTGTAAAGTAAATGTTGGCGTATTGTTACATAATACACATGCATACCTACATATTATACAATTCTCTACTTCACGTAATTCATATCTATATTCCTATTTTATGTAGAAGATATGTACACATTTATGTATATATAAGCCGTCTTGAATTTCTGTGTAAACCCATGAATGCACAAAAAGTTTTGTTACTCCTTTATCATCGCGACTCATTGTTGGCTTCCCAGAAATATCAGAAAATTTAAATGTAGTACACATTACATATTATTATGATATGCATATATAGGTATACACGTACATACATATATATCCATCATGTAACTTGAAATTCAATTTTTATGTTACAAAATAATAATTTTACATAATAAATGATAAAACATGCCAAATTTGAACAAAATGTCTTTTGTACCTGTTTGCTGCCTTGTCAATCTTGCACAACATTATTGATTACCTTATAGCTTATCATAACTTTTTTTAACTCAAAACTTTCAAAACAAATTGTCAAATTTTGTATGCTTTCACACAAATAATTAAATTAATATTTTCGATAGTCTGTGTAATAATACACATCCTGTCCATCAAAAACCAGATTAGGAAAGGTTTTAATATACGACAGTATGCCCTTCAAAAACAACCTTACAAGGGCAATGTGAAAATAGTTTGACAGATAATTGCATATAATAACATCACCAACCATGCATATACCTATACTTATCAGATTTTTTTTTCTGTTTAATAAACCTTGATCACCAGATTTTTTTCCAACTTTATATGGAGAAAAAAAGAGTAATGATGCAATAGACAGTGAAGCAAATTACATTATAATTTTCTTTTTTCCCTCCTACATAAACTCTGACAGGCTTGACGCATGTAAAACAACATACAAAAATGTAGGTCTTAATCATTATTTCTCCGTTTGTCTTTTCACTTCTTTTTTTCCTCACCCAGACCCAATATCAAAACCACACAATGCAACCGAACAAAAAAAAGAGAGAAAAGTATAAAAGAAGAAAGTTTGTCTGTGTAATCATCAAACAAAAGGAAACGGAGTCACAAAAGAAAGATAGAAGTTTTTCTGCTCTGTCTGTCTGTGTCTACCAGGTTGATGTAACTAACCACAACATACATCTATACGAAAAGAATCAGTGGAAGAAGAAAGTTATGTATCATGTTATGTCCCTATACTATTTCCACCAGGCACTCAACATCTGTCCCCTCATTTGCAAGTATTGATTTTTTTTTTCGTCTTCCTCCAACAAAACTTCCCCTCGGCATTTGTACTACTATAAAATTGCAACCCATATTTTTCAAATGATCTGGGAATTTCTGGGGGAAAAGTTTTTAAAGATTTATCATCCATGTCTAATGTAACCCTACCTCGCGTGTGGCCTGTACTGTATACCCATCCAATTTAATAACTGGGAAATCTAATCACGTATCCCGGTAATATTATATTATAAGTTATGCATATACCTATAAAAGCTAGTTGAGTGCAGAAGAAAAAAAAGGTTTCCCAACACGGGTTATTTTTCCACTCCCTTAAGAAACCATATTATTATCTTTTGCAAATAAATCCATCTCTTCTTCTTCTTCTTCTTCCTTCACCTTTTGGATCTATGTATGCATGGCATGCATATTATCTTCTATACATTATTTTTCAAACATGTTTTTTTTTGTCTGCTGCTTTACCCATCTTACCTCTTTTTCTTCTCTCTCAATTTTTGTCAAGTTTACTTAAAATCACCCAGAATCTCTCACTCACTCTCCTTTTCTCTTTCGTCAGGTCAACTTCAACTTTCGCATGTTTTGTTTTTATGGTTGCTTTACTACTCACTCTTCTACTTTGCTTGCTATACACAAAACCACTCCACTACTACTACTACTACTCTCTAAGAAGGACTACTATGAACTATACAGCATATATTATCAAACCAAGTAATGTTGTTCCTTTTTTCCTTTATCACTTTTATTATTTTTTCTCGTGCTATACCATCTTTTCCATTCCCATGTCACTGCATCTTATCTAAAGTACATATTGAACAAAGGTTAACCTGCCCTGGCCTATACTGGCTTGGCTTGTACTTGACTTGCAAAAAGGGTTCTCTCTCTCTCTCTTTCTTTTTCCTAAACCAAACCAAAGCCGTACCACCACAAGAAGAAGCAGCAGCAGAAGAAGAAGAAAAAAGAAAACACAAACACTTAGTCTCTCAGCCAGAGTCACATCATCATCTATGTATGCTCCGTCTGGAAATATAGAAAGTAAGAGAAAGTGGGTACAACGCACGTTATGCCCATAATATTGTCTTGTGGCTTGGTATCGCTTTTTGGCATTGGCATGGCATGTCAGCCAAGTTAAAGGTTTTTTCTCTTCTTCTTCTTCTTCTTTCGTTTACTTTTCTTATGGAATCGAATGGATGGACAAACCTTGTCCTGTCCTAAAAGTCTATTGATTCTTCCATTTTCTCAAGAATAAAAAGAAGACATTGATGGGTTTCATCAATGTTGATGTTACCTTTTGATGATGATGATGATAATGATGATTATGAAAGTCCAAAGATACACACAACAGCAGTTGAAAAAAAGAGAGAAAGAAAAGCAGTGAGTGAAGAGTCAGAGGGAGTATTGCTATCATCATCACCAAGAAACAACAACATCAGATATGCAGCACATATCGTATGCATGTGTGTGTGTGTGTGCTCGCCATGTGTGCATGTCTTCTATAATAATATCCTGGTATGTATACAGAATAGTATATTATTCTGTTAGTAGAGTTGTTGTGAAAAATGATGGCGAACATTGCTGAACAGATAAAGTAGTACCAAAAAAAGTAAAGTATTTGAGAAGAAAGAAAAAGAAAGAGGGGAAGTGGAGTAAGCGAAACGAAACATTTGCGCCACGTGAATGGAATTTATGTGGTCTCTTCGTTTTCTGATGATGATCGTGAGCACGATGATTTTCTTTTTCTTTTGTGCCATCATCGATCTGGAAACAATGAGAAGAGTAGTAGTAGTAGTAGTAGTATGCATTATAATATTGTATGTGTATCTTGTACTTTTTTTGTGTGGTTGGCTGTTGTTAAGTGATGCGCTTTTTTTCCTGGGAGCGAAAAAAAAGTTTCACTGGCCACATCATAGTACTTACTCTATGCAGCGAAAATACTAAAATCTTTACCGTGTAGGGAGAGAAGGAACTCACAGGTCATTCCAATTGTTTATTGGGTTGTGCATTACCTGATGGTCAAAAATATGTAGTGAAAAGAAAGGGAAGTGAAATAAGAACAGGAAATATTTAGTGTTGTGTGTCAAACGACAATAAGAAAAATGTAGTATATGGATGAGCACCTGTGCTATAATAATACCTTTTTTGGGGGGATATGATCATAATGATGATGATTATAGTGAGTGGTGATGCTGATGATGGTCTTTCCGGTTTTTTCGGAATTTTTCTGTATCAATGATTTCATCAACATTATCATAGTTTTGGGGGCTTCTTGACCTCTTTACTGTATTTGGTGGTGGTGTGGATATTGTTTGGTGCGTGCGTAACATTCAAGTAAGTATTCTTTTATTTTCCGGATAACCATGATTTTTTAGAGCGATATAAATCCACCAACCGAACCGCCATCAATATCATATTAGCAGCAATGACAGACAGTTAAACTGAAGCTCCACTCAAAAATGTCCATTTTCTGGGGTATTATCTGTGCTATCGGGAAATCCTACAAAATTCCAAGGAATTACATATCAAGACTTGCAGACAGATAAAAGGAGATACTATAAAAGTATAATACGCAATGTCACTTTTAGTGCATTTATGTCGTCATAAGTCAACTTGTCCCCGGAAGTACATTTACTTTTATTCCACACACACACACACACACATAATATTCCCTTGGAAAAAAGCTGTAAGATATTAAGGGTCAGAGGGAACAGGGAAAATTGGATTAGGATTCAATATTAGATTTTTATACATTGCCATATTGTGAGCGTTTCAATTTTTATGGTTATCAATTTATCGAGTCAGTTATCATCAGATCAGCATTATTATTTTTATGTTCTCAAGAGAATTTCAGCAGGGATTTCATTTTTTTCCCCTGTGTGGTTCTTTCTTTCCGTTTTCTTTGGATTTTTTTTTTCATTCATCATCAAATCACCATCACTCCAAAAGCAGGATATATATCATTTATCACACTATGTCGACATAAAAAATACAAATACACGCCGACAAAACCGACAAACGACTTTTTGCGTCCATTCTTTAAAAAAAAATGTGGTCATATATAATTTCGAATACAAAGAAACTTATAGTTTTCTCGGCAATGATGATAATGATACCATAATATAGGTATATCATATTGATACAAAACTTTTCTATTCGATTATGCTGGTGAGTGTGATTGTTTGTGCTTGTCTGACATCAGCACAATACTTTTTCTTTTCATTTTTTTAAACACTTGAAACATAAGTTATAAAACATAAAAGGAGGATTACTAACGGTCCATGTATTAAATAAACATGTATGTTAGTTTGTTTTATGTCTAAACAACCACCACGAAAAAATATCAGAATGGGAAATGCATATATGCAGGTAGGTATGTTATGTATATAGGCAGGTTAACAACCTTTTGTTTTAAGTTTTTGATTCCTTTTCTATACTCCTCTGACATACACAAAGTACGTACATTATAGAGATAATGCCTACGTGTGGACGTCTTTCGTGATGTTTCCTATTAATAGTCATGCCTATTCATCTTTTGGAATTTATATACTATGTAAACATATGTGTGTGTGTGTGTGTGCGGTGTTGTGTGCCTGATGTTACTCCTTTTGCTTGTTGTAAAGGTTTTGTTGTTCCACTTAAAAGAACACAGGGAAAAAACGATAGAGGATTATTATTATTTAGAAGGAAAAGGCATATAATGTGTGAGATGAGAGAGAAAGGGGAAAATGTGAAAGTGAGCAGATGTGACGTGACAACAGCATATTATTTGTTGGAGTCTAGTGTGGCTCCGGGGAAACTTAAGATGAAAACTGATTACTACTACTATATCCCGTACATGTGTTTCCTTCCTTCCCTTTTTCACTGTTACCATATATTTATGTTGACCAATAACTTGCAGTAGTAGTAGTAGTGGTATTGTTCTGCTATTATGTTGTAGGAGAGAAAATTTTCTGATGGTTTTTGTTTACTTTGTTAATGCTGGCGGACGACCAGGATGATGATATTGATGATGGGGTTCGGGGTTGGGAAAACGGTACTTTTTTTATGGGAGGTAACTACTTTCCAATCATTCAACTTTGTAAAAAATGTATTTGATTTGTTCTTCTTCGGAAGATGGACTGGGATGGGACTTGCACAGCTGTTTGTTTAATGGGTTGAATGAATATTGTGTGTGGCTGGGTTTGGAAGTGAGAGCGTCTTTTTTTTGTTGAATTGGAAAGATTGTGGCGCACTCAACGTTGTTCGTAGGAACAAAGAGGAGTTTTGTATGTGTGTATTTCATTTTAATGTTAGCGTAAATAGGGTAATGTAGGTACGTAATGTATGAGCATCCTTGAGAGAAAACAAGAGACAAGATTAAATCAATCAGGTAAGGGTCTAGTCTGTGTGGCGTGTGTGGAAGTAAAAAAAAAGATGGGTGGATGGACACTTAACGTTGAGCAAACATTGATTGTTTTCCGTTATATGGTGGTGGGGGAAGGAAGGCAAAAGTGAAAGTCTAGTTTGTGTGCGATATTATAGTAGTCAAGATTCAAGATGATGATGATGATGTGATGGCATGACAAGAAGAAGAAGAACCTCGATTGTTTTTTTCAATTTATTCTCTCCAATGCACTTGGCTACAATTCGAAGGGTGGAAGAGCTCTCGAGCTAGAATTTTTAATTAACTTTTTTTTCTGTGTGGGATGCAGGTGAAAACGCTATTTCTACAGTGGCTTCCTTGGATCCTTCGCATGTCCCGACCGGGTAAGAAAATTACCCGGAAAACGATTCGGGAGGGACAAAAAATGAAGACGATGCGGGACATCAAGGAGCGTTCCTCCCGAAGCTTGTTGGCCAATGTGTTGGACATGGATGACGATATTCGTGTGAGCTCTACTTCGTATCTAAGGATGGATCAGGCGGTGGCGACCACCTCTACCGCAGATATGACTTCTGCATGTGCACTTGCCCAAAGGGACCTACAAGCCATTCTCCGCGAAATTCGCTTTGTCACCGGAACACTAAAAAATAACGAAAAAAACAAAGAAATTAATTCGACAAATTATAATAATAATTACTATATGTTAAGTGAACAATTATTGAACCAGTTTTACTTACTGTGTCATAACTGATATTAATTTTATTGAACACGCTCATTTTGCTCGTAAACTAAATTTAATTAAATCTGTACACAATAAGTAAAACATTTTGACTCATCACCATAAACCAAATACATTCACACAACATACATATATGCTAAATTACTAAAAAAAAGAACTTTTCACTTCAGTAAATTAATTTCCATATTTAAATGTGTACACATCCATTCATCATTACTTTTAACTTGGTTCCACAATTAATGCTCGCCCGGAAGCAGCGAAATAATTTAAATTATTTTCTAATTTTTCACACTATGATGAAGTTTTATACATATACACTTTTTTGTCACAAACAAAATACACTCGCTCGTACCCCTCGAACTTTACACATTTTGCTGATGGTGAAAACTATAACAAAAAACCGGAAGTACCTACACATATAACAAAGTAGATGTCTAATGAACACAAAAGCATGAAAACCAAACAAGTTTTGATAATTCAATGGAAAGCGTAAAAGAGTATACAGATAAAAACTGAAACGGCGAACGACGGCATTTCCGTGTCAAAAAGCATGCATATTCCTAGAGACGTTTAAAACTAAATTGAAGGTGACGACGACGACAAGGCACGGTGGTATCAAAATGATAAATTTGATGAAAAAGCGGAAGCAAAAAAAAAGAGATGCACCAACGCAACTTGGCAGATGACACACGGCATTTATGTATATATGACTCATGTAGACACAATGTTTTTTGTTGTTGTTTCAAACTATCAACTTTTTCTCTGTCAAAACAACCAAAAAATATTTTACTTTATATTTAAAGGCTTGCAACGTAAACTAGTAAAATTCATCACTCATATTTCTCACTTTTTGATCACCGCGCGCCACCACTCGTGCATTGCTCGCTTATATATGATTTTCGTTGTGCGTTGCCCCTGTGTGTGTAAAGAAAAAGTTAAAGTTACCATTGTCATTTATGATGCAGAAAAAACCTGAGATAACGAATATATTTTGTATTATGTACAAATATGATGTGATGACGATGATAAACTTTCCAGTTTAAAAGTTTAAACATGTTGAATACTACGTTGAAGAAATGATTATGTTAAAACCTCAAAAACTTTTACCATGATCTTTATTATAACATAACATAACAATACCTTGTGTTTATGTTTAGTTTAGTCCAAACCAAACAAAAAGAAATACTTTCACTTTTGATGAAAAAATCAGGGTAGGGGGTAGACAGACAGAGAGGCCAGCAGGGCCTGAACCTGAGAAGAAAGGACCTTTATATTCAAGTTTTCCTAGAACCCAAAAAAAAACATTTAAAAGGACAAAAAACGTGCGAGTAGAAACATCACAGATCACAGCTAACGTATTTACAAAAGACAAGAACCACCAGCGCAAGGAATCATTATATGTGTGCGCATAAAAAAACGAGAGAAAAAGTTTAGATTGAAAAATCCCGGGAATCGCAAGTCACCAGAATAAAAGCTACGACAAATGGTCGTAATTTTTGTGCATTTGTATAATATTATATGTGTGCGCATAAAATAACGAGAGAAAAAGTTTAGATTGAAAAATCCCGGGAATCGCAAGTCACCAGAATAAAAGCTACGACAAATGGTCGTAATTTTTGTGCATTTGTATAATATGCACGGAGTATAGTATAGGGAGGGATTCCCTTAGAGAAAAGGGACCGCAGGGAGTCTGATGGGTGCATTTTCAAGCGTAAAGTTTTTAGTAGTTTTAAGAAATAAAAAAGTATTTTCAAAGTTTATGTAGTAACAATTTATGACTACAAAATGTTGCGACTTTAATTCAAAATTCCGCATTTAATAAACTTGTTTCCCTTTTTTCTTGCACACAAAATGATTTAAAAAAAATTCAATCGGACAGCAGCAGATAATAACTTGCTTTTTGGAATAGGTACATAACAACAACATTGAATGAAAATAAGCATTTTATGACTATCATGTGGCTTTCAAAAGTCTTATTCACCCTTCTTCACAGAAAATTTGCCCATATAAAGTTTTAGTTTCAAATATTCCGCCGTTTTTTTTTCAAAATATTCATAGTGGATTTATTTATCGTCCGTCTGCGTGTACGTAAAGCGTATTACGGAACCCTACGGGGATGTCATTGTGTTTTACGTCTCTGATGATGGTGGTGCTTGCTTTTGTGAAGAAACGAATTCGAAGATTTAA
The DNA here is from genome assembly GCA_027744095.1 of Zhuqinia jingwanae. Lineage (NCBI taxonomy): Eukaryota > Metazoa > Arthropoda > Collembola > Entomobryomorpha > Paronellidae > Zhuqinia > Zhuqinia jingwanae. The sequence goes on along the minus strand of JAHZNC010001839.1, from coordinate 145 downwards.
ACTCTTTGTTTTTGGCGGTGCGGTGGTTACAATGGTGTTGTGCTCAGTCAGACTGTGTGCTGTTGATATGCAATGTATCGTATTTTTGTAAATACGCTTGGGGAACATTCACGTAATATGTTGCAATAAAATTGAATTTTCTATT
>JAHZNC010001838.1:0-18596 GCA_027744095.1 Zhuqinia jingwanae | reverse complement strand
CTACAAATTAGCCCTGGTGCATTACCTGGTTAGCTTTGGTGTATTTGTCTTCCTTGTTGAGGTACCCATCCAAATCTCAGGAGAACATGTCGAAATTGCATTATTGTACCATTGTGCACGTGGATCTACAGGTACGAAATGTCGACTACCAAACTTAACATTTTTGTAAAACAGAAATTTGTGAAGAAATTTTGAAAAAAAAATCGTTCGTGAAGAATTAAGAATTTTTTAAAAATTGAACTCATTTTTAAAAGGTGACAACTCGGACAACTTTGTCCCCCTTCCATACCCGAATGCAACTTGTCGTCATCCTTTGAAAGGAGGACAGCGATACACTGACGAAAACATCACCCTCACTTTACCTAGAAGCATAAAGGCTTTTGCATCGATTGGAAACTTCTTCGGTGAGGTTTGTTGTAATTTTGGTCACGTTGTCATTCCTCAAGATTTGATTGTTCCAGCTGCACCTTCCGACATTGGTACTCCCCAGGGGAATGTCAAAAACCAAAAAAAAGACAGATGCGTATCTGGTTCCGCCAAGTAATTAAAGCATTTGTATTAACCGTGTATGCATTATGGATTTGGAATTTTTTAATTTAAAAACATTGTATTTGATAGAATTCCTGCATTTCATTTCATAGATCTAAAACCTCTATTACTGCAACAACGCATGGCAATGGAGCAGCACAATTGGCTATTGCTTTTGGATAGATACGTTCGCAGTTTAATGAATTAGTAGATATGTATATTTTATTTACTTTAATTTAGTTTGTTATCTTACATGTTGTAACCTTTTTTGTGGAATGTGAAATAAATATCCCTTTGTTGGATTATTAGTAGAACAAATATGTAGCTCCCGTTAAATATAAAACCTATAATAAAGCTGTAAGACCTGTAAATACGTAGCTGATGATGATACGTCACTTGCTTTAGGTCAGAAGTAAATAAAGTTTCCTCCATAACTCCCCGGGGATGGGATGGGCGCAGAAAATCAATCAATAGCTTCTGAGTTATAACCCAAATCCAAGCTATCTGTGCGCTAGATATTATTATGGAGACATATTTGAGTAAAGAATTCTGAAGATATTGTGCATTTCAAAATTCAAGCATGAAACTGGGCTAACAAACTTTGAACTATATCATCTGAACAGTAAATTTTTGTCGAATTTACTCAGTCTCGCCACAAATCTATTTTGGATAATAAAAAATCGAATTTCATAAACTATGCTTGCATTCTAAAATACTATTTAAATGCCATTTCATCCACTGAAAGTTGAAATTATTTTAAAATTTATTTTTCACACAAAATTATGTTCATTTTTCAAAATTGGAAATACTCTAAAATGAAACTTATACAAAACACATACATAACATAAATGACGTACATGGAATCAGTTCAACCCACGACCTAGGGAATCCACACTAACTTTTTAGTGTTGATGCCTGATAGTGTTCCACATTGCTCCTGTCAAATAAACAAAATTCCACTGCACATCGAACGTAAAAATAGATATCGAGAGCTATGATCTTGATAGACATATTAACATGTGCAAACTTTACTGCAATGCTTAACAACTGGCAAAAAAAAACTCGTCGAAATGTCCTACTATTATTTAGACTTTTTTTCGATATCGCCGTACATCCAACATCATATACATAATTAACGTGTAACATGTATACATTGTAGTCTTTTTTAGTTACATCATTTACTTTTTGATACAAAATCAAGATATTTGGTGAGTAGTCAAGATATAGAAAATATAGCTTAACTATTTTGAGGTTAACGATAATGAGCACCAAGTGCACTATCGTTTTATAATTTGTCTTTTTGTTTTTTTCATGCAACCCATGCATGTGCATTTGATCAGAGAAGAAATAAAATAACCCATATAGTATATTTATATACCTATACATTTCATTAAGATGCCATAACTTTATTCGCAATCCTAATAAAAGCGTGTAATATAGGTAGATTATGAAACTGAATTAAAGTGATTATTTCTTACGAGATCCCATAAATCAAAAGAGTGATGACAAGTTTTATTGAGTCTCCGGATCCAACTTTTTTGGCTCATCCTCCATCCAATCCCACTTGCACATAGACAATTGGGATACATAATAATAAAATAATATACATGTAAACTTATATAATTACTTGACTGAAAACCATTTCAAATCATTATCTTTAAAAATCACAACAGCTTACAGAAATTTATTATTCAGCTACTCATTTTTTTTACAAGAGTATTTTATACCAGCTTCATTTTCTCCCGACTCCCCAGGTATTAATATACGTCCAACCGGACAGTACTAAATCCCAGTATTAATCAGACGATGCACTATACATCCACATCCTCATATTAATTACATTGATGCATATAAAAAAATACAAATCGTGATAATAGGATAATGTAACATAATATAAACACATTCCACGCACACACTATTAATTGGAAGAAGAAAAAAAACAGCCATCAACTTCAATCTCCTATTCATTACTCTAGCTTGTAATATTGATGATACATAGGTATTTCTTTGCTCTCTTTCTGATTAAAATGAGCTTTTGTGTTGTGTGTGCGGTTGCTTTTTTTTGCATCATACATACATAACATAACTATGCATATATCCCGGTTGATTAAACGTGGACATATGCGCCTGTCGTATTTTGCCAAGCACCACCGTTTTTTCTTCAACAAATCCATCCTACCGCTCTGTCTCTTTGATGATCCCTGATGATGATGAACTTTGCTGAGCACACAATACTCCCAAACAAAACAGCTACACTAAATTCCATTACATCCCGATACTAGATAAAAACTATATAACATGTAGTCTTATTCCCATTGCCTTCGTCCTTAGTTCCTCATCACACTTTTTTAATAAACTCCAACCAAGCACATATTCTACTAATTTGTCTCCTCTTCTTCTTGTTCCAAAGCTTGATGATGATGATTTTGGATAAAAAAATATACATGTTCCATGTTCCTTGCTCGTGCTGGGTACGTACAAATAGAGCCAGCATTTTTTCTTTATACATTTTTGCAACTGTTTTGACATTGATGTATGATCCCTGACAAAATTACATTTTTTCAGACATTTCCCCCAAAAAAATGTGTGTGTGTGTGTGTGTAAATGTGTAGCACTACCAGTTTATACTCAGGCATTTCTAGTCAGTCAGACAATAAAAATAATATATGCTTATGGTATTGCCACAGCCGCTATTTACTTCTCTGTTTTTTCATCATCATTTCATATGACTTCGATGATGGGAGAAATGTTTCACAAAAATGAGGTCTTGCTCCCCTTCAACCTAACTCATTACATTTTTACTCATTTTCATGCAAAAAAAAAACAGTCATAAAATATCTCACAAAAAAACTGCATTTTTTCAGAATCTTTGCTACGTGTGCCTACAATAGTTTGCGTATGATTATTTTTTTTTAAGTAGGTTGCTGAACAGATGCGATATACACACATACACAGACTAAATGGGCGCACATCCTTTTTCTTTTTCATTATTAACGTAAGTGATCATCCTAAATGGTTTCATAATCAGATATACGAGACCAATCCTGAGGGAGAAATGTTAAGTATGGGAAGAAAATCATATTCACGTATGCATTTTAGAAAGATCCAAGAGAAAAAAATATGTAATGAAAACAAAAAAGAAAGAAGAGGACACGAGGGAATATAGTCGAAAAACACATCATAGCTGCTGCATATTATTATATGTATATTTAATGTAAATAATATTCCTTCTCTGGTAATAACTAATACATATTTATTAGTTGACTCACAGCAGCATAAATGTGAATAGAATATCTTCTTCTTTTTTAAAGTTTGGCATATTTGTGTTTATTATGATGTTGATGGAATAAAAGCCGAAAAAGAGGAAAAGATCAGAAGGAGGAGATATACAATTTTGGGTGTTATTTAGGTACGTATGCATGTATGTATATTGAGTGAAAACGAATAAATATGATTATTATCATGTGACGGTTTCACAGGAAATGGTGGTGATGATGATGCCTATGACGCTAGTAAAATTTGAGATGCATGGAAATTGAGAAATAGTCAGAAAAAATGTGAAGCAAAACACCACAAGTAAGACTCTACTATTTAGGTATTTGCGTCACTTAATATAGTTGTATGTAGTGAGCTTGGTAAGGGAGAAGAGGACTATCATATATGACTCCTATTGTTTGATTTACAGGATAACTGGATTAATTGCTTCCAACGTTTGCACAACGCAGCTTTTAANAGCTTGGTAAGGGAGAAGAGGACTATCATATATGACTCCTATTGTTTGATTTACAGGATAACTGGATTAATTGCTTCCAACGTTTGCACAACGCAGCTTTTAAGGGAAATAAAAAAATTATATGGGATTAGCTTTAACATTTTCTCGCATGGAAATGGCACGGAAGTTTCCGGTATAGCTGTATCACGGAAAAAAGGGGGAAAATAACCAGTTGAGAGTTGCGATATCATTGTTTTTTAACAACCAACTTATAAATTATTAGGTAATATGATGGTATATGCACATTTTGTTGTATATACAGATAAATATGATACAGTACTACCGAGACTTGCTTTGTGACGATGATTGATTAAGTGACTCTGCCATGGCATGTATTTACAAACGCAGCTTTACAACTACACATCTACTCTCTTTATTTCTCGTAATATTGTTGCTTTGTGACGATGATTGATTAAGTGACTCTGCCATGGCATGTATTTACAAACGCAGCTTTACAACTACACATCTACTCTCTTTATTTCTCGTAATATGTCACAAAAAAAAGTTTCACGCTCTATTTAAAATAAATGGCCGGGCATCAATGATTTTAATACATGTTTTATTACTGCCATATGTTTTATTATTACTAAAGATTGCATAGAATTTGTTTATTGCTTTGCTGGTAAACTATATAATTGGGGAGAGAAAAGTGGGTGGGAACACCTCCAAAATGACAAATAAACGTTTTTGTTTATTGTTTATTTTTATTTGTTGCACATAATTTTGTTCAAGAGATATGGTAATGGTTTAAGTAAAAAAACATGGAAGGCGCATGTGTACATATTCATTTCATTTCAAAAATGCTACCCAGATTTTACGATATGCGACATTTTTTCTTCTTCTTTTTTTACAGCTAGGATTTGGAAAGAAAATGGATTGAAGGTGGGAGTTCTGTAGGTGGGACTTTTTTGTACCTACTTTTACATCTCCCTTTTCACTCAAGTTCCAAAATAAGTCATTAGTCATTCATCATTTTGCCTTAAAGGTGGTACCAAAGGTGCTTCAGGAGAACCCAGGAAAAGAAGGATTTAAAACACAAGTTCGACTTTATGTATGCACTATGCACCATTATAATAACATAACAAGCTAACTACTATTAAAAGTATTTTCTATTGATTCACCCATTCATTCATTTCCATTCTCTTCTCTTTTTTTTATCGTGTCCCCAAAAGCGTAAATTATGTGACATGCATGCATCCATGCATAGATGGACATGACGGTGCAGTAGAGAGAGCATTCAACATTGCAAATTTCAAATCGAAAGCCCGAAAAACGAGACTAAAAAATTTACTTTTATTTCTTCAGCAAATCATAGAAGAAGAAGAAGAAGAAGAAGAATAAAAAATCCAAAGCCCTAGAGAGACGAACAAGTCTATACCTATATATTAAATAAAATATAATTTAATATACGAGACGGAAACTCAACTCAAGTGCTAAGCCAAAAAAAAGTGGCAAGCGGCAGTCACACTAACTTGTTCTTCTTGAGGCGCTAATGTAATACTTACTTCCGTTTTTCTTTTTAAGCACGTCCCGTTTTATTTTTCAATGCTGAGACATGCATACATTTGCACAAATATATACACACACAAGGTGTGTACTCTAAGCGCACAGGTTTTTTAAAATAGCAAAACATTTATATCTTCTCTACATACATGAAATAAATATGTACGTATTATTCAATAGCAACACAAGCAAAAAAGATATACTGTATATACGTGTGGGTGTAAAACATACAAAAATATAATCTTATAAAAACTTCCATACTTTTTTTTTATTCGCGTCCCACTTTAAGTTGTGTTTTTTCTCGACTCACAATCATCGCTATTTTACCACCGTCGAATACAAAGATGTAATGGAATTGGTTGGTAATAGTAGAAGTAAAAAAAAAAGGTATACCACCAAAATAGTAAAAACGGCATGCTTTCCACATTTTATATTTCGAGTGTGTATACAGCTGCTGAATGCCTTCTTTTTTAGCTGTGCCACCTTCCTCTCTCCAGCCTTTCCTCGTTTAAAACCCCGAAAAATCCACTGGCTTTTGCAAAAGAGAAAAACTAGTGTTTTCATGCTAAGTGTGCTCACTCAGCGTTTGGGGCCGGTTTGGGAAGAACAGTACTAGCAGAGCACGCAACAACTCTTGTGCACGCAAAGCAAACGCCTTTACAGTTGCATTGCACTTTACCTACTACTTACGTCCTTTATTTTAACGAAATATGTAAGAAGAAAAAAATACAACGCATTTGACTTTTATATTGGAACTGTCAACGTTGTCGGCTCTCGGCAGCAGACGCAGCAGCAGCGTGGTGTTTTAGAAAGAAAATGTGTGTCTGTGTACGTTCTTGTGTTTTTGAGTGTGTGCCGACAAAAAAAAATATGTTTTTTTGTGGACAACAACAATAATAATACCATTTTTTCTTTGTGAATTGTAAATAAAGGTAACAGTAAAAGTTGTGTGGAAACTAAAAAAGAAAGAAAAAAATACTTGGTTATTTTCACTTTAGAACTATTGTACTGGTTTTAACACACACATACACGATATATGTAGACAAATATTAAAATATATATCTGTTTGTGCTTGGGATAAGATATAAGATACACAAGCACATTGAAGAGAGGTGTTGTAGAGGTGATGGTAGTAACACTGAAGCACTTTTTTTCAATATTGTTGTCCACTCAGCACCAAAAGCAGAAACATGATCATCATCATCAACACTGAAAACCACTACTCTACATAGCATAAAATACCGTTGGTGTACTTTTTTTTTCCTCGCAATTTTTTATTGCTAAAAAAGCACCACAAGAAACCATTCTTTTTCATCACTTGTTTTCCCTCTTGTGTTGGTGTCAGTTGTATGTTTTTATGTGAAAGCTTGCACACACTATATATTATTTTTTCTCTCTCCAAATTTGACTGAACCATTCCATTTTCTTTCACCCGTCACATTGTCATCGTCATCATCATCACCATCCTATCAGCCGTATCAAGGGACACATAGAATTAAATGGGAACAATGTCATCAGTGGAAACAAACTCAAGGCTGGTAGGATAAGCGGAAAATGGTACCATCATCCTGGATTCTTCTTCCTGGTTGTTGATTTTGTGGCTTCCAAATTAACAAGTAGTGTGCTCAATTTAAGCAGCAATTTATTAACTTTATCCGATTCCCCTTCGTTTATGTGCGTCTATTTTTTTCTCAATACCTATACATCATAATATACTCAAATAGGAAGAAAATTTGGATTATGGAATAAGCATCTCCATTTTCCCAGTGACGTATAAACCAAAAAACGAAACGAGGGATATCACATTTTTACGTAAGCGTACACTACGAAGGTCAGCAAATGCAACAACTTTTGGTGTTATATGGAATCCTTTTCTTGGAATCCCTCGCTATTTTTCTACACCCAATTTGACAACTTATTTTTTGCTTAGTTTTTTTGGTTCATGCTCCAACATGCAGAATACGTACTCCGAAAACAGTCAACAGACAACCTATAAGCGGAAATAAAAAGTTGGTCCATACGAATAAAAATGGTAATGTTGACTGGAGCATCGAGCATTAAACGTTACATGCTGATGACAACCCAAAAGAGTAAACAAATGACATATTTTCTACTAGTGTTGTTTTACAATTATTGTGTTCTTTCTCTCTGTACTTCTTTTCTCCATCTATATAATATTACGTTATGTCCTTGTTGCCTTATTCCTCTGTTGATATTGAATCCCCCAAACCAACAACAGCAAACATTAACGCATACAATGTCTGCCTTTTTGTCCTCCATATCGTTTCAAACTTTTTTACTGAAAAGTTACAGAGTTGTGTTGAAACCAGGAAATTTTTAAGTCGAATGCATGTACTTTTTTTCTCTTGTTCTAATGCTAGAATGTAAGTTGCAATTATAATGACAGGAAAGTAGTGCGGAACCAGCAGAAACAACAACAGGAAAAGTTAGAAACTGGAACATATACGTCATGAATCCATACATACTACTTACATATATGTCGCTACGTTTCGTATGAGCTTGTTTTGTAACTTTGTCATAGACATCATTTGTAGTATTTGCATGCAAACGTATTATGTTTATTTCCTTCTACCATAAACAGTAAAAACGTGCAATAAAAAAAGTAATCCTTGTATCATCTGACTATATAACATAACTAGAAAAGGAAAGGGAAAACGCATAAAGATCCAACCATTGCGTAGTTACTAGCTTCTACTATTTATTTATCAGGGTTCCCAGTCTGTCTGTTTGTCAGTCCGTGGTACGGACTCTGTACGTCGGTAAACTATAGGTACTACCTATGTGAACACCACTCATATACCTATGTATTATCATAAATGGTTCAACTGACGCATGACGGTTCCTTTACTAGACAAGAGGATACTTTTGTTGACACGCTGATCAAAAAATGACGTCAGTAATGATAAAATGTAACGTTTCTGTTATAGCTTCGCTGTTGGCATATCTCGTTTTTTAAATGGGTATATAGTTCCAGTTTTCAAAGAATTGCCATCACACTTTACAGCGGAGAATATTATTATGGTTTAGTTGTTCTTAGAATTGTGGTTTTTCTTCCTTTTTTATAGTGCATGAACATTTTTTTTTTGAAAAAAAAAGATACGTACTATGCTACTATACACCAATGTAAATGCATAATACGCAATCCATAAAAACCTAAAAGTCTATTCTTCTTCTTCTTCCGTGCCATTTTGATAAGAAAAAGCATTGAAGCGCATTCCCCAATAACACTTTCTACTTGAACCATAAACAGAGCAGAGCATGAATATAGTAAAGACTCGGACGGAAAAAGATGGACTTTCAAGTCAAGTCAATTGATAAATCTTGGAAACCATTGCGATGGGATGCCGCTCCTTTTTTCTGGATTCTTATTTTTTTGTTACTATAAAAAAATAAAATCCTCAAGATAAATATAGTGTGTGAGCGAGGAAAAAAAAAGAGGAATGCCTTTTTCATCTTCTTTTTCACTTTTTGAATATTGAAGTCAGGACAAGCAAAAAGAGGTTCAAACATTTTTTTGAGAGACTTCCTTTATAATAATAAGAATTTAAGGCTGAAAAAAAAGGCGAGAGATGAGAAATGTGAATTTTGATGTGTGTATATATTTCGTTTCCTCCAGCTATCCTCTTCGTTCACTTATTCAATCCACTCAAATTTTTATAGGGATGCTGCTGGATGTTATATTCTGATGACGAACTGTACGCAATACACACACACACATATCCATAAAAACTGTATGGTTCTTGTAATTCTGGTTGACTGACTGACTGATTGTAAGGCAAAGTCAAACCAAGAGCACAAAACTTTTTCTTTCACAACTTTCAGCAATTTTTTTTGTGCATTCACATTCACAGTTCTAATTTTAGAAAAAAAAGAAGAAGAGAAGAAGAAAACAGCACACGAAAAAAAATACTTGTGATGCAGATTCAATCAATCTATTTTACGTCATTTCTCACTGTCGACTCAACTGTGCTTGCGTATTACACCTTACTATAAAAAAATGTTGCCAGTCTTTACGAAAGCGACAAAAGTACAAACCTTTTTTTCTTCTTCTCTAGTTTCCTTTTTTTCTGTTTGGCTACTTTCATTTATTCAATTCATTCACTCATCCATGCGTTCCACTCATTCACACACAAAAATAAATCATACTCCAGACTGCAGTAAAACAGCATTTTTGCTTGTATGTTTTTTGATTAACTCAATTTGGCTCACATCTTAAATTGAGAAGTCTGAGTTTCTTTTTTATACAAAGTTTTTTTTTGTACTTTCTTGTTTAAAATGGGATTTGCTTTATATCCTCCTCCCTTTGCTCTCGTTTCAAAGTTGTGCTCATATAGTTCATCAATAGAAGAAGAAATAGTAGTTTTACAGTACATAAATTGCGTCAATTCTTTGTGACACCCTTTTCTGTTTGCTTTTCTTTTGCTACTTCTTTGAAAACGACATTTAATAACCTACAACCCTACTTTCATACAAAATACCGATATCCCGAATTCCTTAATTCGTAGCCAAGTTGTCAGACTTTGACTCTCAACCCAACCAAATAAGTTGCTAGTTCTGCTATATAGTAAAAAGCATCATTAGCAATATAAATTTTGTGACAATTGGAGAAAGTGACGGGAGGAGGAGGAGAAGAAGAAAATTACATGTGAACTTTGTATGTTTTTTTTAGCAAAAAATACAAGATAAATAACTAGGTTTGCTCAAATAAATGTTGAGTTTGACTATTTTTATTAGGTAGGCTGATCATATGATCATGACCATATATATGCCAGTGAGTAATATTAATGACAATTGGAAGGAAGCGAGCGAATAAAAAAATGCATATTAGGTATGTATATATGCTGTGATGTTTATGTATGATTCTCGTAGCAGCCAAACATATTGTTGATGAGAAAGAGAAGTTAAGAGTGAGTAGTAGCACCACCACAACCACCACTGAACACACAATTTATTTGATAGCTCCTGTGGCGAAGCAATTTCTCTCTGTGATTGCATTGCACTTTGCATAGGCATGTATAGTAATAAAGTATACTAAAAAAACAGTAGAACAAAAACAAGTTGAGAGAAAAAAAAGTAAAGGGGAAAGTGACGGAGAGAGAAAAGGATTGAATGTTTGTGCCATATATGCAAGGAAAACCACTTGATGTTATTGTATTTTTCTTCCTGTATTATGTATCTTTTGTGTGATTGTAAAATATTCCATTTTCTCCCATCCCACGAAGGAAATCAACAAAAAAATATATGTAGAACTGTTTTCCTTTCTTGTGTGTTCTATAAAACCAGTGCAATTTTTTTCTATTTGTCTTAAATGAAAATAATATATACAGAGAGAACGTGTGTGTTTATGGATCAAAAAGGAAAGAGTTATATCCAATAAAAAAAGTACGCTTATGTACATATATACAACATTATACATATCTACATACATTCAGGATCCCTCCTGTCCCCTGGTACTAGTGTCAACTTCGACATATGCTGATATTGTAGATTTTTTTGTTTTCTTTTTCAGTATAAAAAAGTGGGAGAAATCCTATTTCACTTGTAATTGTATTTATTTGGCATGTTTACATAAGGTGCTGGTACAACATTGTTCTTGAGAAGGCTAGTTAACTTGTTATTTTTCTGAAGAAGACGAAGTGGAAGAAGTAAGAAAAACAACAAAATTCAATACACATTATTTCTTATTTCCCATTCCAACTAGTTTTATTTTATTTTTGGGTCTTCTTCTTGGATGACGCGATATGCGTTCAAGACAAAGTGAGTTGAATGAAAACGGAATAATGACATTTATATTATTTCATTGCTGGAGGCACTAAATGCTCGTAATGCAAACATAGTATTCTCATATGTATTTACCTAGTCTTTCTTCTCTCGCATATACGGTTCTTTTGGTCTTGTTCTGTTTTCACCGAATCCGCCATAGACAGCACCAAAGGGGATTTGAAAACAAGGAAAGGGTGGCGTATGTTTTTCCTTCGTTGTGTCTTCTTCTTGTTTTGTTGTTGAGCTGAGGTGAAGTTAAAACTGTACATATACATACACAACTTTTAAGAAACGCGTGTGTGTGAGTAGAATGTAAAACACAGAAGAATAAGGAGAAGGAGGAGAAACAAGGATTTCGTTTGGAGGTATGCGACATTTTCATTACATTAGAGTAAGGTATTATTTTGTTCGAGAGGGAGAGAGCGAGCTTGTATTATTCTCCTTTCTTTGTGTTCGCTGTGCTGTTTTTGTAAATCGAAGTATTATTTGAGTAAGCATGTTGCAAAATGAAAACCACATTAATTTAATCAACTTGTCATATGAACGGATAGCTTGAGACGAGTGAAAAAAAGATTATGGAAATGTACCAGCGTTCTACATATATGCACACATACAAACTAAACCTGAAAACTGGCCGCGTATATATCGTATCGTAGTCGTCTGCAGCAGCAGCGGAGGATGGATGTTGTATTATAACTCATCTAATTATAATAATAATAATAATAATATTAATAAGGATAAGTATTCGGTTTAGACAGCGGGAGGAGATATCTCTAACAACATGGTTAAGGATTTCCACTAAAATTGAAACTTGAATTAAAATAGTATAATAATGCGTAGGTGCTATTATCGTTAACATACATCACATAATATCCTTAGCTTTGTGTTTGGTTGAAGAAACAGAAATCCAGAGATACAGAGAGAAAGTAGAACACAAAACCACATCATTTTGTATTTCTTTTTCGTACAATGTGCTCATCATAGTGTAAATTTGCGAATTCATCATTACATCAACAGAAGTAAGAAAATACCAGCGAGTGCCATCCTCAACATCCACATCTGAAGAGACGTTGGCTGACATGTTCTGTCCAAAGAGCGCTTTATATTACATACCCACATCGAAATAACTCTTTTCTGCGTAGTATAAAAGTAGTTTGTATTTTATCTCGTCGAGGAAGGCAAAAACTCTTTCCAAATATACTGTATATCTCATCTCAATATAGAAGTTCAACTTTGGAAACAAGAGACGTTTAAACATGACGGATTCAATCAGTATCGAGATCCACGATCGCTGTCCTGCCGGCCTGGACGTATTCCAGAATGCACGTCTTTTATCTGTCAACCTCACAGCAAGTAAGTTCGCGCTTGCCTCGCATTTCCTTTTATATTTTTATCGGCATACATATATGTAACAATGTTCAAGTTATAGAGTAAGTAATGATATTGAACTTATTACTATTATAGAAGGTGATATAAGTATAAAAAGTTTGTGTGAGTAGTAATAATAAACCTGTTAGGCTTAGTCGATTTCAATAGAAAAACACATCGACCGCATAATGCGTTTATGAGATTATTTGGAAGAAAAACCGCTTTACAATTTCCTGTTCGTTTCTATCCCATCACTTCACACACTCAAGCAAAAGGAAAATAATATATGATGAGATAACTTGCTCTTGCTGAGCAAAGTTTATATATAAAGCTAGAAGCATAGTACCCGGACGACTGAATTGGGATATTTTACTATAGGATATTGAGTTGAAGTCAAAGTGAAAGTACTGCAAACTGCAAGCCACTGTACACCAAGCCATTTATAACTTTCGTAGCCACACAGCCGACAGCCATATACATATGCCATTATACCATTTACTCTATACACCCTGCAACCTACAACTTTGTAAATCAACGTACACTGTAAAGTGACACCGTGACAGAAAATATATTGATATGATATTGGCACTACTACAATAATAATATTTTAGTGACATACCTACACATATATGCATGTCACGTAATATTACGTTTTGTGCGTTACAGCAATAAAAAAAAGGGACACACAAACGGGAGCAAAATGTAATAATGTTTATGTCGGTCATATTTTCAGTGTCCATATTGCAATGTCGACAGAATTACATACCTAAGAGCTAAAACTCTCGTAAAACTTACATATAAACGCTTAGTGTAGAGCAGCCAGCAGGTGGGCTTTATAAAGGCCCTTTCGCTTTCATTTCGGATTTTCTGGTTGACTTGTTAACCAAAAACATACTATTATTATTATGTATCATGGAAGTGATGATGCAAAAGTGTACATACACCGAAGTTGTATATTACGTTAATATAAACTTGCCCATAAAAAGTATGTTATTTTACTTTTGTAAATATATGTCTTATTATTTGTTAGTTATTACAAGTTATGAGACGTATTGGCCTACCTTTTTGTCTCATCTCATGTTTTAGACGACGACAAGAGAAATACACTTTGTGGGACAGAGTAGAGGTCGGCATGTCAGTCGGATGGACGGAGGAGAAAAGAGAAATGAAGGAAATGGGATACGAAGGAATATCCAAGTCAGAATTGTCAGTAGGCACACGCATAATAAACATGAAATGAAGGTTTGCATTGCATGCATGAATAATGAAGTCAGAAAGTGAGAGGAATGAAGAAAAAAGAGAGTAGAATATACGCGTAATGAAATATTGTTTTACCACATAACCATACTACTAGGTTTTGGACGTTGGTGGGCTTAGTATGTAGTACGCTTTCACCTATAGCTAAACTTAATATGCTTTGCATAAATACACATAAAAGCTTTAATAAAATTCTTATTTGCAGCTCTTCATTTATTTCTCCGGTGAAAAGTAATGGATAGATACATGATTTTGGTTTTATAATGTTATTGGGAGTGGGATGATGATACTACCATATATTGTACTCTGTATACACTGTACATTCATACAGGTACATTATATATGTTGTCAGTCAGCTTGAGTAAACCTGTGTGATGAGAGGAAGGCAGGAAGCGCGTTCAATTACTCATTTCATTATAGAATTTTGTGTATATATAAGCCGTAAGGTAGTGAATACTGAATACCCATGTGAGCAGGTATATCTGTCTGGAGACAGTCAAAACTGTGCACGAGTGAGCACATTTTCTACTACACAGTCTTGTTTGATGGTGATGGGAGTCGGGAATGTTGAAGGTGAAAATGAGAGAAAGTTATATATTTGGCTTTTGATGCATCATAATAGCTATATAGCTATATCACTGGTACGCTGATGCCATACAACTGCACAGGGAGTACGAAGGGGGTTTCAGTTCCAACAGGAATTTTTCAACGTTGCGTATCTTCGTCTTATCTTATCGCATTTCCCGGAAACTCCGCATACCATAATAGTAACCAATTTTGTATCTAGGATGTATTTTTTTACTTTACTTGGTTGTTTGGTTTTGAAGCAACAGCATCAAAAATGTCGACTGACAAATTGTAATATTTTGGTGTAACTTTTTTTGGGGCATAAACTTAATGAAATGCACGGGGAACTAAAAAAGTCGTACGGCAAACAAGACCCTGCATTGTCTGGAGACAGGTTCCGCGATTGGGACGGTCGTGTTCAAAATAGGGAAAACCTCAAAACTAAAACTAAATTTGCGGATTTTTTCTAAAGTGATTGAAATCGCGGACAAAGGTGAAAAATACGCAGAAGTGCTAAGCTAAGTAGTTCGACATTATATGGAATACTAACAGCAGCATTGTGCTTGTTTTTAAGGTGTCAGAAATGAATTCCCAAAATCATCACTCCAGCTCAAAAAACCATTAGAAAAAACGATTTTCCTTGAAAATAGGCAGGTGTATAAAGACCCAGATTATTTTATAGACCAGATGTTTACTGGAGATGAAAGATACAGTCTTTTGAACGACCACTACAAGTCAAGTGGCTTAAATTATCCGCAAAATCCACAAGAAATCGACTTTCGCGCGAACGCCCAGAATTCCATGAAAAAGGATTCACAGATTTTCCAAATTGATGGTACATGTGTAGAAGACTCCGTATGGCGTATGTGTGGAAAAGTGCAGGTCGGTTGGTTCGTTCATTCAAAAGATACACAACTTTAAAGACTTCCTGTAGAAACTGAAACAGCCTTCGTATGAGAAGAGTCAAATAACCAGGGAGCCTAAAAGGTTCTTGCTTTTTCTTATGACCCATATAAAACCAAAATATGTATGTTTTTGCCATAAAAGGGTATAGTTGAATATGTGTGTATGTCGTATGTTTTCTGCACAGAAAGCTTAGATAGCTTACATGAATACACCCAGTTGGACTTATTTTCTATCAACGAGTTGAACATACACACTGGCATATAAAGAACTGGGGTTCCTTTGGAGTTTTTGGAGCTCATTTGGTTGCCAGTAAGTTATCCAGTTATCTAGCAGAATAATTTCAAGTGATTATACCAACCACAAAATAATATTACATTTCATTTTAGTTTTTGTTTGTCAAAGTCAAAGAGACTCCTTCATGTTTCTTGTTGACCACTACAAAAGCTGTAGTATGAGTACATATTATTATCACCTCTCCCTTTCCTGCAGTCGTTTTCACTTTTCAAGTTTACCGGACGGGATCTGAAAGGAAAGCAGATATATAGTGCATTATCTAATTCACTGTCTATATCAATTTCAGTAAAATATTGAAATATATACGTTGCAAACTGCAAACACTTCTTTTTTTTACACAACACACAATACCACCATATCACATGTGTGATGTGTAGTAGAGCATCCAATATGAATGTGTAGTTGTAGTTGTCTGGTTCTGACTTGACTCTTGACTTGACTATTAATGACGACCTCTCCGTCTTCCTATTATCTAACTGTCAGTTCTGATTTTGTCCTCCAGTTCATTTCCTCCCGTTTCTGTCCATCTTGATATAACTTTAAGTGCACAGGTCATAGCAGACTTCCTTTTACTGTCTATCTTGATACAACTTTAAGTGCATGGGTCATAGAATAGACCTCGTATTCATGTCCCATGATATTTTTGTTACAAGGCAAACACAAACATTATGTGTTTGTTTCCTTATTAAAAAATATTCTACGTGATTTTCATGTATGGATAAAGAAAGATGCTTCAAGGGTTCCAAGAAGTACCATCATTATTACAAACAACATTAAACAAAGATAACTGTGTAAACTGAGCAAGTTGGGAAACTACCAGCAAGTATGCAAAAACAAACAAAAATGAGTTGACATGCAACCTTTAAAAGTTTCGTTGCTTTTAAAACTTTGTGGGATAATTGTTCCCTTTTTAATATTTAATGATTTTAGCAAACATGCATGCAAACTACAACAAAATATACGTATACTATACACATGCATAATATATACATTAAAGCGTATCAAATTGCTCAAAAAGAAAATCTGACTGACAGTATCTCATACTAACAATCTCTCGTTCTAGGAGTGAGCTTACAAAAAGGTGAGTGTAGGAAGAAAGAAAAACATATAATATGAAAAATCCACACGCACTCATTTAAAATGTATGCTGAATGTTGTGGTTCGTTTCTTGAAACCCTTCCTTTGTCCCGTCATTTATATATGTATGTGTCATGACTCACTGCTCGTGTATAAAAATAAAAAGCTGACTCGTGAACTCCATAAAATACCAAGGGACTACTTACAACCTAGCTGCATCCGATACTACCTATTGTAGGTTCTGACTTTCATATTTATTTAATCCCAGTAATAACTGCCGGGTGGTTAGTAGGTTAGTAGAATATAAAATAATAGAGCATGGACGAAGAATTAATAGCAAAACAAACTGTATATAATAACAACTAGTGGTGGTAAGTGGTAACAACCTTTTCATTAAAAGATTGTATTACACAGTACATGCTCCTTGTTGACAGTTTTTTGTTTGTACCGCTGATTCCGTCCATCTTTTTTTATATATCTCTTTGAACTATAATTTTGCAACGGGAAATGGTAAATGAGAGAGAATGTAAGGAAAAGCAATGGGTTGGAAGGTATATTATATAAACATTATTTCATCATTTTGGTGACGCTGGAAAAAATGTGCGTGCCTAGCACTGAGAGCACGAGTGTGTGTAAATATACATATTTCCTCGTAAAAGCGCTCATCTAACAATGAGTAAGAACTCGAGTAGGTAGTTGTTAACTTTTCGCAAGAGGAAGTAGCATCCTCCGACCGGAGAAGCCATGGCACAGGATAAAGAACCGGGCCAAATTGGTTTTCCAAATGGAATGTTAATGAAGCTGAACTGGAGAAATGGGGAAAAGTTTAGCTTAGTGGCAGACTCACTCACACTCTCTCCCAACAAAAAAAACCTTGAAGGTTCACTTACATCATTCTTCTTCTACAGTACTATCTTATGATCTGATGTGATGCAGTACGTACGTACGTAGCATCATCAGCAGGCGATGTAATTTATATATAATCAGCAGATGGATTATGATATTTCTACCTCACTAAACAACGTGACTCCTTATATCAAGTCAAGTCAGTCTCCCCTATCAACTTGCTACTAGTAGACCGTCATGTCCTGAGAGTCCTTGTTTTTTTCTTTTTTTTCTTATCTTTTTTCCCTCCAACATCAATTTCCAACTTTTTAATCAATTTATAAAGTCAGGGCACTGCCAGATATATTTAGCACATTGTCGAGAAGGAGTGCCTTTCTTTTTCATTCACGCTTTTCCTTCCGCTTTTAAAGGAAATTTTATTGAAATAAATTATTTCTATAGATAAAACGTGTTTGTCTTTCCATATTTCCATCTCTTGAGATAAAGGAGGTGATATATCATGCTGGAGAAGTTAGGTTGTCTTAAATTGCCACTCACTATCCAACGCATTTGTGGCGGTAACCACCTCGGCACACGACTATAATGATAACCAAGCTAAAAAGTTCGATGATCACAATGCAAATTAAATTAGCATATTTGACGTTTCAATTCTTGACTAAATATAAACAAATGATCCCATTTCCCTGTCCATCTT
>JAHZNC010001837.1:0-10401 GCA_027744095.1 Zhuqinia jingwanae | reverse complement strand
TGCTGGATATTTTGTCAACTTTCAGAGGTGTTTGTGACCAGTGGTCTACCAAGGGTTCCGATGAAAGGTAATGTAGTACATTGATCAACCTTAATTATGCATGCTGCTGTAAGGAATAAAGGTCCTTGTTTTTTACATTCCATTTAAAACAGATGTCAATCCAATTATGTGTAAATAACTTTTAGGGTTTTGATGACCGAGGGATATCTCCCACTGTCTGAACTAATAGAATATTACGGAACATCACAGAATCCGATCGCACATTTTACCTTTAATTTTGAGCTGCTCGGTTTAAAGAAGGGGTGTACTGCGACAGAGGTGTTTACCTGTATAACCAAGTGGCTAGATGCTTTGCCTGAACATTGCTGGCCTAATTGGCAGGTATTGATTTGAATTGAAAATCATTTAGCATATAATAATATAGTTTTGTAATATGGGTTCCATCCATATAGTATGCTCATTAATAAATTTAAAAAATATATAAATAGACAGGTAATCACGACCAGCCTAGAATTTCTTCCAAGCTGGGACAACTGAAGACCCTGCAGGGAAGAATGCCGGGCCAGAAAGATTTCACTTATTTTCCAGAGATCCTGAGAGATCGCCAATGCAATGGAGTTCTAACATTTCTGCAGGTACTGCTGTCAATAACACACACCTCCCCCCGCCAATTTTATAATATAAACGTATATATGTAGTATGCATTCTAAACGCATTCACTTGAGAAAATAATGTGATCCAAGTCATTTATATTATGCATGTCAAGGATTTTCTGATTCTGATAAACCCTGGCTACCCGTCAATCCTGATTTCCCAAAAGTTAACGTTAGAACACAAACAGAGGATGAAAATAGTCATTTGAATACTTACAAGAAATTAATACAACTTCGAGGATCAAAAGCTTGGCAAAACGGCAATCTCAACATTTGTACGTTATGCAGTGGCACTGTATTGGCCTTTACAAGGTGCGTTTTTTATACACTAACTCACATTTAATAAGGCAATATATACCGTAATATGTATACATTTTACCATGTAGCTATTTATAGTTTATTGGCAGTACAGGTTTAAGTAACATACTTTCGCTTTATAATTCCAGAATTGACATGACTTCTGGCGAAGGTCTTCTTGTGCTAGCAAATTTCAGCCCAGTGACAGTTTACGTGGACATTAAAGATGTTGATCACGTGCCGAAAGAAGATAACTCAGTTGTGGTTGTTACTGTCACCGACTTACTGGACGGGTACAACGAAGGGTGCGTGTTTTTATATAGTAATAAAATATATGGTCTAACATCTCGACACAGCTTTCAGCCACAGCCAACAACTAGGCTTGCACACAAATACATTAACTTTTATATTTGATTTATTTATATACTAGGTCGACACTCCGTGCTACTGATGAGGTCAAATTGAATGGAACGTCTGGACTTGTCTGCAAATTCAACATGGTCTCAAAGTAGGGTTATTTCTTCAAAATTATAGGTAATATATGTATAGCTCTTGTATTGCGTATTAATAATATACCGATTCAGTTGTCGAAATAAAAAGACTACTTGTCTGTAGTAGACTAATCAGCGTCAGTTCTGTTATAATGAATAATTAATGGAAATATATTTCTTAATGTATATGTATGTGTATTTACAAACCAAAATGAGAATAAAACAAAAATAAATACAAAAACATAGTTTTAGTATCACATAAATTTATGTACATGTATTTACAAGCGCCCACCCACACTACCTTCAAAGAGAAAGTTTAGATGAAACAAAATATTGTTCCTGCTATTAACTGTGCATATTTTTCTGGAGAATGGTTTATGAGCTAAAAGTTTCCTAATCATGGAAAGCACTGCTTGCGAAACGTACTATCAAAATGCAAATTTGAGCCTGGGGCTCGTTTTCATAAAGTTTCTTATCACGAGCTGCTTAGAGGATCACGATGAAGCCACTGGATTGGGGGGAACCCGTGGAATCGATGAGTTTCTCTCGGTTATCGCAAACAATTATCTTGCTGACAGCACGCAGGTAAAATTCATGTTTGTTCTCTCATTTTATTTTTAGCATTACTGAAAACCATATCATATAAATATGGTGATGATAATATAATGTCATAGGTTCTAATGATTTCCTAGCTCGTTTTACTTTACGACGAGTCATGGGATATTTCTGACATGATCATGAAGCTGACCACTTCCACGAACAAAGCTTTTGTGTCGTATTTCCTTCCTTTGGATGAAGTTATTGGACAGCGGATTCGAAAAAGTTATAAACTTAATGATATCGATGTCAAAAAAATATATTCCAGCACATAGCACATAGTTGAGGTATTCATTTCATGGTACTGACTATTATTTTTTTTGTGATTTTAAATTGATACCAGGTCCATCAGATCATTTTACCCACAAATTACTCCCAAAGGCCAATGTCTTTTTTATATTTGTCAAGGATGAAAATGGATTTAGCAACATTTTGCGATTGATAAGTGTGTATCCGTGGTGGAATAAGCGTGCAAGATTGGTAGTTCTGGTCAAAGATAAGTCGCTGCTTCCAACAAAGGTCAGTCAATCAGAATATTGGGACGATTAATATGAATTGTAAAAAAAGACGTTACTGCATAAAATACTATGTATTAAATACACGCGCAGGGTATATTGACATTGCTAGAGTCAGAGAAAATTTTTAATGGGGTTGTGGTAACGGAAATATCTATGAAGGACAACAGTACGGGGTCAACAACATTTCTTGAACAACAACAACAACAACTACAACAACCAAAGCTAGATGGGAACAATAATGAGCAATCCACAGATGGAGTAAATCACACTCTCTTTCACAAGGTTTAGTTCATTATAAACATTCATCAACAAATCGCTCCGATATTATGAACTAGTGTTCAGAATATAATTTAAATTGTGATTTGGTTGCAGTCAGCAGATTTGCAGGTAGTCGCATTGAACCCATATCCCATGGAAGGCCAGACCAAAGATAGTTATGTTGGAAGATGGATGAATGGAGAATTACTAACTATACGTCCTATTTTTGAAGACAAAATAGAAAACTTACGAGGTCACACGTTAGATATATGCGTGTTTGAATTTCCACCTTTGGTAATTAGAAAGGAGGTAGCCCCAAACAAATACGAGTATACTGGGATGGAAGTAAATCTTATGCAGGAACTTGCTCGGTTGCTGAATTTTACTTTTCGCTTTTTCGAACCCCCGGAAGGGGAAATGTGGGGAACAGATGTAAGCCAAATTTGTTGGTATTCTTTATTTACCTCTAGCAATCAAATGGCTCACAGTGTCACAATATTATAGTATTGTATTTTTTAATCGTTTAAATTTAAAGCTGGGCAACAATACTTGGACAGGGTTAATTGGCGAAACTCAACGAAATGCAGATTTTGGCTTTGCCAGTGTCTTCCTCTTGGACAACAGGGATAAGGCAGTGGATGTATCAACTCCATACGACCAAGATAAAGGTTGTTTTGCGGTGCCACGCCCAGAAGCCCTCCAGCATTGGCTTGGCCTTGTCCTCCCGTTTTCCTGGCAAGTGTGGGCCTGTATCATAGCTATCGCTGTAGCCGCCGGGCCAATTTTCACCGTAATAACCCGTCCTCTTGGTATGGACAAGTCGATGACTATTGGACGTGGCTTAATGTACGCTCTTGGATCCCTTGTATCCTCCCAAAAGGCTCCTCATGCAAAAAGCCATGCTTTAAGAACCTTCATTGTCGCTTGGCTCATATTTTGCTGGCTTGCCTGCATTTTGTATCGTGTAGCCTTGATCGTATCACTCACTGTTGGACCAAATGCTTATAAAATTGATACTATAAAACAATTGGCCAAGTCGGGATTAGAGTGGGGAGGTTATGCAGAAGTATTGAAAACGTTTTCAAATACAACGGATACAATGGAGGAAAAACTCTTTGACAGGTTCCATATCATCACCAATACATCCGAGGCTCTGGAGAGAGTAGCGACAAAAGGGGATTTTGCATTGCTTGACAGTGGAAAGTTTTTGAAATATGCAGAAAAGGGAAAATATTTTAACGGACACTCATCCATGATTTATGTTACAAAAGAATGTCCTACAAGGTACAATGTTGGTTTTGTTATGCCTGTCGGCTCACCATTTCTGGAAAAAGTGAATGAGGTAAACTCTATCATACAATGTTTATAATTGCCAATTTTAATTGTAAATATATAGGTATCATAACTGTATATTAATGGTTAACAGCTTATACGTCGTCTTCAAAACTCTGGCATCATTGAAAAATGGTATGATAATATTATGCATGAAGCAGTAGTCAAAAATCCAAACAGAGGAAAAACGGTGAGCAGTCAAAGAGAAAAGGGGCTAGGCATTGGGGACTTGAAACTCTGTTTAGTATTGATCCTTTGTGGTCATTTTATATCCTTCCTTGCCCTTTTGGGTGAGCACTTGACATATTGGTATCGCAGTGGAATAGCTTCTGAGGTAGGAAGCAGTCTTATCCGTAAAGTGAGCACAATGTCTGGATTTTCCAGCACAACCGTATCCCGGACATCCGTGAATCCTTCAGTAATCATAACTGACACGGATGATTATGATCAAGCGGAATCCTGCCGCACTGATTCATTACGATCTTTACCATTGGAAATGGAGCAAGGATGGTGCAGTAAGTGTTATGAAAGAGAAGAATACAATGATGCGGTATCGGCGTCTTTGGGTGATATCAAAGCAGTATCTTGTCCTCACTTTAAACAGTTTGAGAAAGAGTAAATAGATGACGTTCATACGTGTGTAGTTGGAAATAGAATGATCAACACATCAATATCAAATTTTAAACAATATTTATATAGTAATCAATTACTTTTAGAATATATTTACCATTTCAAAATATTTAAGAACATTTGTAGTTTAAAAATCTTTCTTCAAATAAATCATTTTACCCCCATTTGCATAACCATGTCTTTCAAACTCGACTACATAACCCAATCCTTCATAAAACTTTTGTGCTCCTTGGAAATCCAGAGTACTAACATTGGCAAAAGTGCAATGCTTCCTATTTCCCAGCTCGTGTACTTTCTCCATGATCATTTTCCCCAGTCCTTTTCCTCTGTACTGCGGATGTACCCATAACTGATCTGTATAGATTGAGCCGTAAACTAAGGATCCATTACAGCCACCTATTATATTATTGTGTAGTACACTTTCTCTCGTTGATCCCGTTGGATGTGTTGTTGCAAGTGACGACGACGATGATACAGCAGAACTATGGCACACGCTATTTCTTTTACGTTTTACAAATATCCCAAATGGATATGCATCACAATAGATATTTTGAGCTCGAGACTCTTCGTTGATTTTCTCAGTTAGGAAATCAATTTCGGCTGTAGAAGGGCTAAATGTCTCATGAATTTCTAGATCAGGGTCAGCCATAATAATAATAAAATCTTGTGAAACGGTTTTAAACAGAGTAAATATAGTAGGACTGTATAGATGAAAAGATTGAGAGAAAGGTAATTTGAAACAGTAAGACAATATATAGATTTTTTTATCGCCTTAAAAGAGCAATTGTCAAGTGAGATTTGAAATGCAATGGGAGCAAGGCTTAAGAAATGTTTGGATTCCATTCGCTTTCTATTCCATCAATACACAAGGTGGCATGTGTAGAGTTTTCCTGAAAACAAATCAGAATCATAGACACGTGATGAATGGTTATCAATTTGGGTTTTTTGATAAGAATACTCATATAAATAAATTCAACACAAACATATAAAATGCAAACATCGAAACACAAATAGTTCTACATATGGAACACATATATTAGCAGCACAACATTCCAAAATGCTGCATTTCTTGTCATAAAATCCGTCATTTCTTTTTTATTGTATTTTTCTCATGATCCACTTTACCATTTTCAACATTTTTACATTACATATAAATCATGATATTGTCAGCTAAATTTTTATATTCGTTCTAGTTGATATCCAGCTTTACTAAAAACCACAATAAAATTTCCGTACAGATAGCCTAAATGGTGGCTGACGAAATATTGAGTCAAGCCCATGTCACATTTCTGGTATCAATCATACCATATTATAAATATGCACACATCACAACTTATGAAATTTGAATTTTATGGCTAAAATCTACAACTTTGGTGGTGGGAGTGTGAAATATAAAATAAATATATACCTACATCAAATCCATGATAGCTCGAGCTCTCCAAAATTTCATGAAAATATAATTTTATTCGTACAATCAACAGAAATGCTGTCTTGCCAGAGAGAGTTCATAATAATATCATATCATCATCAACATATCAACCCTTCTCGCTTATTATACTCACTACCCACAAATTTTACTAAGCAGAAAAAAAAACTGAAATAGGCACGCCAAAAAAATCAAAGGAGACGCATCGCTGGTGCTGCTGGTGCTGATCATGCTATAAACTCTTGCAGCCACTACCCACTCCAACCAAGTCAACCACCACCACACGACATCACTTCATATTCCTGCACGATTTTCCTCTTTCGCCGACGAGACTATATGGAATGTACACCCATTATATTTATATTATGTCCATCCTCCATATAAACTACAAAACATGCTCAAGCATTTATAAAACACAGCAGATATGAGAGACGTGAAATGAAGAACGGAAAGTTCAGAGAGAAGTTTAAGGAATATATATTGTAGTAATAATAGTAACATAACATGAGAGATGTGTATGTTACATGTCTTATGCTTCTATAAAATGTTGATATACATGTACCTATGCATATATTATATTGGTAAATGTACGCATATTGTTATTTTTGGTATATGATATAACATTTAACATATGCGAGCAGCCTGCAGACTTTTTTTATCCCTCATACGGCTAAAATTTGGGTAGATGATATTATTATAATAAGAGCCAGACTATAGCACACACACACTGACACACTACCACAAATTAAAGTGATCATCCTTGATTTTTAGTCTCTATATACATATATGTAGCAGTCAGCCTCATCTTTGGCACATTGCAGATTGAGATTGCAGTATAACGTGGGTTCAATTGAGAAGTACGGAGGAGCAGTGCATCAATTTGCAAAAGGAACTATCCGTGTTAATTAAATTTATTAATGTTTGTGTGAATCATAATATATTTGGCTGTTTCTTCTTGTGTACTTATCCTGCTCAATTTTTTGTGAGAGACACCCGTGAAAAGGTAAGCGCTTATAATTTGTTTAAATTACCCTGACTTTGTAGTTGTGTGGAACTGTCTGGCACAGAAAAAAAAAATCGTTTTTTAACATTATTTAATTTAATCATTTTCAATCCTGGCTCCTGGCGTATGCGTACTTTTGTGTATGGAAGGGATTTTATCCTTGTTATTATAATTGTTATATATGCATATTTGTTTGGTTGTTTTTAACCATATCTCTCTATCTCTACTACTACTGTATAACGCATAATATTGTATAGTTTGCACTGCCCAAGATCAATTTATTGAAACGATGTAGCTCTGTTTATTATAACGAGCTCAAGCTACTAAACTACACAATACAAGTGCAAGTGATTCACATGTAATATTATTTTGTTCCGCGTAAATAAAATAACCGTAAACACATACATAACAGGAAAAGACGCACTTGAACCTTTCATCGGCAAGAAATAATAATAAACATTTTGTTTTGGTAGTGTTATATATGTCAGACCTATTTTTTGATACTTATGAGTATATGCTCATATAATTTATACACTGCGTAATATGCGTAATTGTGCGTAACTTGAACATTTGACTTATAGAAAGCAAAGATAAAGATAATGGAATCTTTGGAATTTGAAAAATTACATGGAAGCATTTAAAATGCATTGTTTCAAGCTTTATGGAATTCCGTGATATTGAGCGTGACAAATGCTAGTTGTAGCTGTAAATGTATTTTAGACAAGTATTTTCTTTTTATTTGCTTATTTTATCATACATATTATATGAATTGATTGATATATGTAGATGTATTTATACTATAATCATATATGGACTCATTATATGTACGTATTTTACCAGAATGTACACCATTCTTTTTCTATAAAAACAACAAAGTTTTGCTAGCTTCTTGTTACAAGATACATACACACACGTACATTCATAGTCAATCAAGATCAATTTCTGCCACGTTCCAGCAATTTCTAAGATACATATATGGCAAAACAACTACATATATTATTGTGTAGAAGAGAATTATGATTACCTTACATAAATGAGTTTGTACAGAAATCATGAAATATTCGTAAACTAATCTAATCCCGTTGCACGATATGAGGTATATTTAATTAGTAAAACAATTACAAGCAGAAGTTCAAATATCATTTTTCCCTGAAGACGTGACGTCATCAACGCTCATTATCGTGCATCTCTCCAGCTCCAGCTTGTGTTCTTCACGAACGAACAAGGAATTGTAATTAGTTGTTTTGGAGCTCTATTAAAATTATACTTCACAAACTCACTAGCTTAAACCAAACCATGTATTGATCTAATATATTGATTTTGCTTTTGTTTTATCGTTACCTGACTTCATACCTTGGTCGTTTGTATGTAAGTATACACAACAAGTCATTATTTCCAACAGGAAAAGATACCTACATATATCTACGTATTACTTATATTACGTAGTAGCACTTAAATTTTCTTGAGAATACAGCGTGATCATGAAATCCAATATCCTGTAATTACATGTTTTATTATCTTCTGATTTTGGACAGTCTAGATACATACATGGGCATTATGTGTATCTATTAGAAAGATTTGTTAGCATAAGGGAAAGCATAATCAATGTAACTTTCCATTAGCTAAACAGATGCCAGTGACTTTATATTTCTTTATCATCATTACAGAAAAGAATGTGCTTGCCATACCACATTTTGTAATTGAGATAAAATAAATTGTCATGAGTATATAGTTCTGTAATAAACATTATATTGCATTTCTGTCTTTGTACTAACAAGAGATGTGCCCACTGCTCACATTTCACTTCATTTTAGAATGCTCGTAAATACGAAGAAACAAGATAAGCTCATTGAGAAATCCGCGCTCAACTTTATCACAAAGTCCATCAAAATTTTATTCCTTCTCTGCACTTTGTTCCTTGAGCGTTCACGTAACTTTGACAGTAGTGTAGTGAGTTTGTACTTGTGTAAAATGCCCCGAATGCTTTTTTTACATTGTACTCGGTTACGCACACATGATGTATAAATATTAATCTCTGCAAGCAAACTGTCACTACGCCTCTCTGTGCGATATGAAAACTTATGTACGAGAAAAAATGTGTGTTATACGAGCTTAAAACTCTCAAGAAATTTTTCGCTGACTGGATGACGCCATCTTGTACAATAAGTTAATATGGTCATTTGTTCGTTTTGCTTATTTTGTGTATTAATGCATACTGGAAAAATTATTGTTATTATTGTTAATGTGCTTGTAAGAAAAACTATTTTACATGCGTTGAAAGACAGTGATATAATTCCTTATGTTCACAACATCACAACTCCAGAAAGGACACGCATTCAACATTACTATTGACTATACACAAAACTCTCGTTGTCTGTTTCACAGTTTGCTGGCTAAACCATAGCCAGCACACTTGTGTAATGTAAGTATCATTTTTTGAGATGAGTAGAAGATAGCTTATATTGAGGTAGCTTCGTAAACGTGAATGATTCATGTGATCATTATTCAACTTTTTGTACGCAAAAATTTAAAAGAATGAGATTTTTTCACTATTTCGAGTATATTTCACATTTTTTGCTGGGTATATTTATATGCATTCTATTTTCGCACACTTAACACTCCTTGTTCAAACCAAAAATTCTCACATTTCTCTTTATGCATTTCCAGGTTTTTTTTCCTTTGGTTTCTCCATACAAGAGAGGAATAATATGAATCACGCTATACATGAGTGAAGGCAATGAGTTCTGTACATACACACAACTGTTGTTGTGTACGTTCAAAACACAGAGTTAAAAAAGTTTAAGGAACTCCTAACTTGTGTGCGCATTCTCGCATTTTTATGTGAGAGAATGCTAATTTCAGTACATATTTTTGTCTTTTAAAATGATTGTGAACGGCATCAGATTTACTCCAGTCTCTAGATATACCTATAGTTAAAAAAATGTAATTTCATTTGTATCTGCTTCTCACTGGATTATTAGCCGCTTTATTGTTTTTATATTCTGGGTTTAGTCCTTACAAACAAATGCAATTTTTCCCAAGAGAAAAAAAACACAAAAAATATGTAAGTAGGGATTTTTTTGTGATAATGACAGTTTTTATATGTACATTACATCGGGATATTCGAGCGGGTATCCTGGTATTTCATATTGTTGAATTAAGTCATGGGTGAAAGTAATAATGAAATGAATGAGAA
>JAHZNC010001836.1:0-85376 GCA_027744095.1 Zhuqinia jingwanae | reverse complement strand
TTTTGCTTTTAATGTACGTGGAAAATAACTGACAAATATAATGCACCTAATAATACTGGCTGAGGGATAGAGGATATAGGAAAAGAGAATAAGACGCCTATAAAATGTGTATTTTCTTTAGGAATGGAATGATGACGATGATGATGATGAGATGAGATTCACTTTAACATGCCAATACTACTAGCACTACGTACATTTTATCATCCTGTTACATTTTATCTGTCTGTATATTTTTTTCACATGGACACAGGCAGGCAGGCACGCAGATAATATTACTTGTTTGCTCTAGAGCAATGTAAAACTGCCGGGATGAATTTCTTCATAGCAAAAAACCTACGTATTAAATAAAATGTACGGTTAAAGCTGTTTCAAATGTCGATCTGCTCTCTTTCCCTCTCTCTCTCTCTCTCTCTCTTATGCGATGGCGTGTGAGAAACGGCGAGTCAAAAAGTGATGCCCCGTGCCAGGAGCCATCCATTAGTAGCAATCCCTTAGTGACTCTCTTTTAGTGTCGAATAGAAAGAGATTGAGAGGGTGTGTGTGTGTGTGCAAGAGAGAGAGAGAGAAGAAAAAAAGATAGAAAGGGCCTCGTCTGTTTTAATTCGGTCCAACGACCTGGCTACTTAGCTTCCCACCTGCACACCACACACCACCGCCACTGGATGTATTTACGTCACGTATCCCATGAATACTCACTCTCTATTTCGACACTTTTACGTACTTACTTACTTACATAGAGTACTGCTATTCTATTGCCACCATCACCACACTAAATACACGCTAATCCAGCCTTTTAATACTATAATGTATGTAATAGCGGAAAAATGTGGTTTCTCTACTTTTGTTATAGAAGCGGTAGTAGAAGTAGTTGTACGTAGTAGTAGAAGTAGTCATCGGAGCACTACCAATCGTCAACCACCACGACGTCACTTTCATGGGAAATATTTTTATTTTTTATTTTTCGTGAACAAAAGAAATGGGAATGAATAGGTAATATGTATGTAAATATACAATATACTTTTACAGTATTCAACTGAGCAAAATGCACTGCAATTTCTTTTTATCCAGGAGTGCATTTATTTCACCCACTGTGTATTTTTTATTCAGTGGCCAATAATACACGGAATCCGGGAATTGGCTAACAAAAAGATCATAAACTTTTAACATGCTTGTCTTCTTTTTCTTCCTCTTTTTCACCTTTTTACTCGTTGCACAGAAGAAGAAGAAGAAGAAGAATAAGAAGAAAAAATAATTTCCGCGTTTAAACGTGCTTACCTTCAATTTCCTAAATAATGCAACTATTCTTCATTTTTTTGCAAGATTTAATCATGAGATCCGGATATTGGTGTTTTGAAAAGCATGCAAATCACAACATATCAAGAGCCCTGAAGCATACAAAAAGTATAGCAATGTGTAGAAGTAGCTGTAAAGAAAATATTCCTAAGAAATTGCATACGTCTTTGGCATTTCCTTTTTATACCAACTTTCCCCCCAAGTTTGTATATAGTGGACAGCTATTTATCCCTCCAATTCACCAACGTCAGCAGAGGTTAAACGAATGCAATGAGGAGCAGGAGCAATTGTAGCGATCCCCTCAAAAAAAGTTAACCTCTACCTAATGTAGCCCGTCCTAACTTTACATGAAAGGTATGTACGTATGTGCATGTGTGCATCTTGAAGCAACTTTTGAAGCAACCATATGCTTTTTTTCCTACATACAAACACTTGAGAACATAAATAAAGGTTTACAGATTTCACCACATTTCTCCAACTTTCAACAACTCGACTTGGCAATACCATTTTTGAAATTGGATTGACTGACATCATACCACCTTGATTTGTGATTCTGATAATTTTTACATCTGTCTCTCTCTCTCTCCCTCAGTCTCACTCCATATTCGTCTATTCAATCTATCCTCTTTTATATACAGAGAGAAAGAGAGCAACGTAGAAAGTAATATAGTTTTTTTGAAGAAAAAAATATTGTAAAAGGTTTGGCTACATGAAGCTTATATATGTATTTATAAATATATTACCCCAATGGTTTAACATAATAAATTTATGTACATAGGAAAGTAGTTGTAAGGCGTTCCAGTTCCGACATGGATTCATTACAACTCCATTCTTCATAAAAAGCATTTTTGGTAATGGGCTAGTCTGACATTTCAAATGTTCACTCACTGTGTGTGCTAGTGTGTGTGTACACCTTATTTTTTTGGTAGTAGTCTCAGTCTCCTCACAATACACCACACTTCTCACTACTGCATATATATACACAGGAGTAGTGGTAGTCAAAGTTGGCATACAAGTGATTCTCTTCTTTTTTATATCGCTGCTGAAAAAGGGATTATAGTAAAAGCACTCACTTGCTCACTTTCCCTCCATATACAACCGAGAGAGAAAAAAAAATCTACTATCCACCTATATATTTTTTTTATAATATGCATTCCTATATTTACTATACATGCATAATATGTATATATATATATTGCTCATGGTCGACAATGCGTATGTTTTTTCAGATGTTACATAGGGTAGGTAGTAGGTGGGTAGGTGTACACATGCATGGATGTATGTAGGTGTACACGCTTTTACCTTTTTACACATGGATTTTTTTCTCCTTTTTTTATATGATGATGATGTGAAATAATATGCTCTGGTATTTATATTAGAGAAAGAAAAAAAGGTTTTCAATGGAGATACATGAGGAGAGGGAGAGAAGAAAAAATGGGACGCAGATGTAGGGGCAAAATGAACAGTCTGGTCCATGACTATATAACTGCGACGGAGAAAGAAGAATACAGAAAAAAAATGCTGGAAAAATAAAGTGGAAGAAGAAGAAAAAAATGTTTTGGCGAACAATGCATTTCATAGGATTTTTTTTTGCTTTCTCAGATACTCTGCTGATATCTCTCTTCACTACACACATTTAACTTTCTGCTGATGTCAACAAGGAAGAAGGGAAGCTTTTTATCCGGAGAAAATATGTGTGTGTGAGTGAAGTTGGAAAATATTATGTTACAGACATTAAAGCCAATCAAGATTTTTATAGGTAAAGGTATCCCTTTTTTATCAAATATATATATATATATATATATATGTATATGAAAGCCTGTAGGGGCTTTTGGATTGTAAAACATTGTCAAGTCATCATATAGGTAAGTATAAACATAGGTATATATATAGGGTCCTTGTGTGTGTGTGTGTAAAAGTTGACAAAGCAGCTATGCTTACCTTTTCTCAATTGATCGTTAAAATCTAAAATGGCACATTTTGGAATTTTTTATTTACCCACATAAGAGAAATTCCAACAGAGAATATCTATATATGTATACCTATATACATTACTAAAAATATTTTGAAATAATGGATATGATCGTTTGTTATCATACTTTTTTATTCTGAGGGATTGACGCTCCTTTATTTTAACATGACAAAAAATATCTACACAAAAAAACTGCACGACATGAAGATATCTTCTTCTTTTCTTGGATGTATAATGTATTTTATCCCCATTGTTTGTGATTCTTTTGTTAAAACTTGCATACATACTTTATTATCATCATTTTAGTATCTATGTATATGCATTATATTCACATATATATAGGTTTATTAAATATATGGATATATATATATATATACCGCGTATGTACCTATGTTTATATTGGAGCTAATACAAAAGGACGATAGTAACAATGTCCTGTTGAAGAGCATTTTACCTGGGATAAATGGAGAAGCAGTTATTATATTTACCTATACTATATATATATATATGTGTGTGTATATATATGCATATAGCATCATCACGATAAGTCGTTAAGATTGGATATATATTAAGAAGCATGTATATCTCGACCGGATGAAGAAGAAGCAGTCAAATGGCAATAATAAATGCATGCACGTATATAAGAAGAAGAGCGTGTGTAGCAGCAGCAGAGCAACCGAAGAAGAAAAAAAACTGAGCAGTCAGCATTTTGGCAAGTTTTATATATGTGAAAAAGTATTCAGATGATAATAATGCAACATGATTGGCTCCATTTTGGCTAACCCACAAAACTCGAAGAAGAAAGGTAGGTATTAATTTCCTCTATGTATACCTGACAGTGTGAGTGATGAGCATAAATCAAGACTGACGGTGGATGGAGGAAACGGAGAAAATATAAGAGAAAAAGAAAAAAATATATAACGCCAGTTGTGAGAGTAAGTGAGCCAACCAGTCGTTTACTTCACAAGACACACAAAGACGTTCAACCGGAGCCAGCAGGCAAACTACATATTATAAAGTAAGCAGAGAGAGAGAGAGAGAGAGAGAGGAAAAGTGCAAGTGAGTGAGAGAGAGAGTCAAGTAAGAAGAACAAGAAGTCGAGCTAAGAAAAGAATAAGAATAGTGAGAAGAAACGTTAGTAGTAGTACTCCTGGATGGCATGGAATCACTAGACAAGTTGACTTGGCTCGTATTTAAAGTGTTGCAAGGAAGGAGCTCAAGCTCAGCCAGCATCAAGTGCAACTTGCCAACCATCTACTACTAAACCATAATACATACATACCAACATCATGCATGCATGCATATATGCCAATACAAAGTTTATAATCCAATACGAAATGTGATGTAGTAGATGTGTGTATTATTATTATTATTATTTCGGAGTATATGGTGCATATCTTTTGTAAGACGCATATATTTGCTCAAGTCTTCACACATGCACAGTAGTACACTCATACAAGAAATCAACCAAGTTATGTATACACCCGCTGATGAAATTTCCGAATAAGAAAATTGGAGGTACTCTCTCTCTCTCTCTCAGGCCTTAACAACAACATAGCTCAAAGTATTCCGATGGAGTTGCTGATGGTTCCATGTAGCCTCCTATAATGTGGCATTCAAAGGAGAAATATATTGGTTCTCTTTCCCATTACTTCACAAGTGTATAGATGATGATAATACGTCACGACCACGATGCCTCCAATCACTTTTCCAGGAGAGAACCACCACCACCGCCGCCGCTACTACTATTACTACTTCTACTTCCATCCATCTATCCACCACCACCGCCACCACCACCACCACCGGCAGAAAAAAACCGTGTGTTTAACTCACATTCTCTCACTACCAAACAAACTACTACTTTCTTCTTCTTCTTCTTTTTCATACTAGTTTCCTTTCTTCTTGCACAACTCTCGTGTACGTGCTCTCATTTTACTTTTTATTCACTTACTTTTTTCTCCATTTGATTCCTTTTCTTACGGCACTTTGCTCTCTTTATTACAATAGCTTCAGGTGTAACCAACTTTCGTGGAAAAAGGAGGTTAAAGGCCCAACAACGTTTCTGGGTCCAAACACACACTCTCTCATTCTCTCGATACTGGATCTATGCAAGTGTAGCAGCAACAGCAGCAGCAGAAAACAGCTCCAAGTCCAACCAAATCCATTCATCTATCCATTTCTAATCGTACGCTGCTCAATGCTGAATATAAAACCTGCCTCTTTTTTTCACCATCATTCCATCCCACCATCACCCGACAATTTCATTTCCTTTGTATCTTAGTTTTAACACATAAAATCCAACAAAAGAGATATACATATAATATGTGTATATATTTATTTGTTATGTGATATCCCCAATTTTTTCCCAACTTTTAACAAGTTCTTCCAAACACTTTCTCTGTCAATTACCTCTGTTGTTGACCAACACCACATCTTTCTCTACTACATTCCTTCCACCTACAAATTTATCTTATTAGCTTAAACATAATCTTTTTTTGGGATCTCAACAAACACCCTTTTTATTTATGTATTTACTTTACACAAGCAAAAAGAATGAAGAGATTTTTTTTTATAAAGGTTTGACTTCATCGTACATGGCGCCCATTTCTTTTTCAATTCGGAATCTACTCTGATTTCTTCATATATCATTTTATATTGTAATATGTTCATCTGATAAAAAAAAGATAAAAAAAATAGTTTGACAAAGGTAGACAAAAGAGTAAACACACATGCATGTACTGGCAGATATATGGTGAAGAATAACTGTACATTAGTGTACATATAAAAGTGAAAGAAAGAGAGAGATTGTCGACGATCGTATCATGGATGCTCTTATTTTTTTCATTGTGATTGTTTGAGTAGACCTTCGAATGATTGAAAGTATTATTTGAGTTGGGATTTTTGAACTCGGAGAGTCACTTTCATTTAGAAAATGCACCGAGGAGCAACTTTTAGATGCCATCCTATATTTGCCTACCCCTCCTCCCCAGCCAAATGCAATGCTTTTACGTTATACATTACACCAAAAGTATAAATTTTCCTTCGCTCAGTTCAACAATTTTCTTCTGCTTCTTCTTCGTTTTTTGAAAAATTAAATGGGAAATTTCTTCCTATATGCTATACATCATCACTTTATGTCACTATTGTAGAACAGATGTGGAAAAAAATATATATGTCACGTGACGACATCATTTTCATAATGGATGTTCCAAAAATGTAACCTGCTGCAGTCAGCACATACATGTACATATTTTGTTTTTACTAATTTACAAAACTTGTGTACAAATTGCCGATTTTACATTAAGCATTTTTACGTTGTGTATGATACTTTGTAAATATTGTGTGTGCGTGTGTAGTCGTTTGATGTGGTTTATTTACTTAAACGTACATCCATCTTCACATGTGTGCAAAATGAAATTATAATTACAAATTAATGCACACAAGCGAAAGGGCTATATTTTGACGTGTGCAACTTAAGAAGATGAGAAGTGAATAGAGAAAAACAAAATATATAATTTTTTTCCGTCGCACAAGCTCCCATTTTTATATCACATTCTTTAAATATAGGAATACACGATACATTTGTAGGTAATTCCTAATTACTCCAAACTGTGTATTTTGTTAACCACAATGAAGCTCAACATAAGGTAAATAATAATAATAATAATAATATATGATGATAAGTATCATGTTCTCTGCCTTTCTCAAATTTTGTCTGCGTTCAAGTGAGGGAACATCATCAGCATTCTTGTCAACATCATCATGAGCAAGAACAAGAAGACGATCAAATGCACTCAATGGATTGACACAAAAGTAGGCATTGTTCTGACAAGCTCAAGTGTATCATCCACTTGGAGTTCTCATATTTCTTGACGGTGGTGGTGGTGGTGGAGGAGATGGAGATGGAGATGATGAGGATGATGGTGGTGAGCATTGTGACTGTCGACGACATCACAACAAAACAAGGCTACATGATATGTGCATATACTTATGTATGAAGCCACATTGTACATTTCTAAATATACATGCATGTGGGATCTACTCACTTTTAGAGAGGAAAGCTCCTCAACAATTTTGTTAGTATACATTTTTTTTATTTGCTAAAGTGTAACGTGCTGTCATGTCACTATTTTACAAATAAAACTCATAACAACAAGCAGCGTGTGCATATTTTGATGGAAGAGACGCGCATTTACATATGACCTCCATTTACTAGTAATACTGCTGCTACTACTGCTGCTGCAGTACTTTTATTCTTAATGAATCCAATACTTTAAGGTAGAATGTGTAGGCACATTATATCATGTGCGTGTGCTTACATAAGTACGTGAGAATGTAAAATATATTATGCTCGTCATATATAGTATTTAGGTACAATGTGCATTTTCTTATTTCATCGGAAGATGATGATGATGGTGGCGGTGGTGGTGGTGGCAGTGTGTGCCTTCAGCTGAGGAAAAGCAGCACGAAATACACGTACTATTGTGAATGCAACCCAGGCAGGTTTGATAGCCTTTCGTGTCAAAAGAGAGAAAAGAGAGATGGGCGAGATAATAATACGCATATGTCAGAGCTTTTACAAGAGTCTTGAAATACGTGCAAAATCGTTTCAATCTGTGAAACACGATTGCTGCCTGAAAGAGTGGAACGAGGCGAGAAAAAGGCCTTTTCATCTTTCTTTTTTTCTCCCTCTCTTCGTTTCCTCCACTTGCTCCTCTGCCTCCTCATCACTCTTTCTTTCACTTGTCTGGTTACAACCAACTACTACCATATACAATAATACATACTTATGTGTGTGTGCGTGTGTGTGTGTGGATCTCCTGCTTTTCACTCCCTACACTACTACTAGAAGAAGAGAGACAGACATGAGACCACGCAAGCAAGGTAGTAGTAGTAGTCATGATCATAAAGATGATTGTGGCTTCATTTCTGATATCCTCCTGAGTATGTGGCCTTAGCTATCATGCATGTGTGGTACATGTGGCTGTGTATGTATCTGTTGTTTAGTTTGGGTTCCATTCTTAAGTCTCAGGATGCTTACTTCAATTCAAGTATCTGTATTCTTTCTCCAAAGCTTCCATTTAAAAAAATACATTAACGTTTTTCTCTAGAGCAAATATTTTACAACACAAAAAAAATGTTTCCATTTTTTTCTTCTTTTTTTCCTTTGCATCTCTCATAGTATTAGTATATGGTGCTACATTTATGACAGAGTCTCACTAGTCAAATAATCCTTCAACAAAATACGTAAATTTTTTGGGTCTTAGTACATTAATGGAGTAGAAATAGTACAGAATAATAATAATAATAATAGTAATAACAATGATACAGCAAAATTAAGTCTTCATTTTCAAAGGGAATGAATGAGTGCATATACATTTACAGATACTACTTTGTAACTTACGTCATCTAAATACTACTGTTGTTGTAATAAAGGAAACTAAGGAGTACTTATTGCATCCGGCGAGAGACTCCTACTTTGATTTACATCGATCAATTTTTTTTAAATCTCATGCGAGCCGAATAGTGGAAAGGTATATTTATTAAGACACTAGTCGAGTCAGCCAAACCATTCTAATTCATATATAATATGTATGTATATACTTATCACTGGTGATGATGATGGTGGTTTTTTTAGGTAACAGGATGTCCCAAAAAAATGTTCAAATGATTACTATTTATGCCATAGTTGTAGTCATACTCATGTAATAATAATAATAATAATAATAATAATAAATCCACCCATGTATTCTTTGAGCGTGACATGAAAGATTGCCTCTCTAATTTAATTTTTAGAACTTCCGGCATCTCTCTTGCAGGGTTCCACACAAAAAAAACCTATTCATTTGTTGACAACAACGTTTCGTTTATGAGCAGCTGCGATATAAATCCTACCACTACTACTACTACTGTGGTGGTAGAGAGATGAGGACGGTTTTTTTCTTCAGTAGTCAAAGTAGTCATTACTTGTAAAAAATATACAATTTATTTAGTGATAAATAATATTTAATATTAAGCATTGTATTTTTTTTAAATATTATAAATGATATCATTTGATGTGGTGCTCACACAGCTACGATTTACGATTTCTACTACTACTACTACAAGATGTAGTAATAGTAGTAGTGTCATTCATTACTGTTGTTACAGCCAGGAAAAGTGAATCTTAGTAATAAAAAATGCTAGTTCTTGTCAAGCTTATTATTATTATTATTATTTTTGAATGGTATATGGTGCGAATGATAAGAGAGAGAAATGGAGAGTCTAATAATTTAGAATAGCAGATGTACGCATTGTACACATCTTAAATAGAAAGCTTTACTACTTGTCAGAAAAGAGACCTGTGAAAATGTATGAAAAGAAGACGACACAAAGAGTGACAGAATAGCTGATGACGAAGTTCACTGAGACGTCATATGATGATCACGATGATGATGATGATGATGATGATGATGATGATGTTGATGATGACACACACACAAAGACATACAGATATACGTATACCTTCATATTATTATTATTATTATTATTATTATATACTCAAAGAATTACTACACATTATATGGAATGTTAGCAGAGTGAGCTTAAAAATATGAAATTCTTTATGTTACGGAGACGGGGAGACCGAAATAGAATACGACTTAATATATGCTTACTTGTACATAGAAGCCGTGCTAGTAGTAGTAGTGGTAGTTCTATTCCATGTGGCAAAGAAAAGAATGCTGACGCCCGCATCTCTTTTCGCCAAACTCCCTCTCTCTCTCTCTCTCTCTCTCGCTTGCTTGCTTACTGAGGAATATGACACTCGACGGAAGTGTTCATCGTTCTCGTGGATGGTTTATTCATTGTAAAAAAATCTCATAATCTTTACTTTGCCAGATTTTTAGCGTACCTTTGAAGAGATATAACAAAAACTGCTTTGCTCACTCACTCATGCTTACATTTACACACATACACACACACATGTATATAATATATGTACAGAAGGAAAAGAAGAGAAACAGACTGCCTTCTTTATTAAGGCTACTGCTGCTGCAACTACTACTACTGCAGCAGCAGCCGGAGTAATATGAATACATTTACTCTTTCTCTCTCTCTCTTCTTTTCTTCTTTTTTTTTTTGGATAGGTGTGCATGTCGTCCTTTTCACCAATGTGGGATGATGATGTTTTTTGTTGGATGGAAGGTAAGAGTGAAATTGTTTTTTTGTAAAGTAAATAGACCCAGGACCCATCATCATAACAGCAGCAGCAGCAAGTTTTCTATACAACCCAGTTGGCAACAAAAATGACAATGTATAATATAATGCTGAAACGAAACTCCCCTTCTCTTAAAACGCTTCAACTTACACTTGAAAAGGAGAAAAAACTATGGATTCAGCAATAAAAAAAAATTCTCGATATTTGTCTCTTGGTGTGTGTGTGTGTTTTAAAAAAAGAAGCGTTTTGCTATACACTTGAATTATGCTGGTTTGGTGGTAAAGTTGGTAGGATGAAAAAGAAGATACCATATTTCTACTTACATTGACCGGTAAAATATTCCATATTTTTTAACATTTTTACCAAACAAGAGCCCACATTCTACCGCTGCTGCTGCTGATGCTGCTGCTACTGCAAAGTTACTCTTTTCACTTTTTACAAAACAAGTTGATTTGAATGTGTTTGAGAAATAACCACTCGAGTACGGCGTTTAAAAAAAATGAAATAAAAGTTGCTGAGCTGATACTTTCTTGCGGGAATTGATTGTTTGATTATTTAAGTGGAAAACTTTTTTTTCCCCAAAAAAATGGTTTATTAATGCCTGTATGTATGAAAGTCTATGTGTCTATGTAAATTTATAGACAACAGGGCGGCGGCATTAGAATTGGTTCTCGGTAGCAAGTCTATTGACTTTGCACTACACAAGTAAGTATGGATGCATGATGATGCTGCTGCTGCTGCTGCTGCTGCTGGTCCAGGATGAAAAAATTAGTAATAAAAAATATTATGAATCAGGACTGCCTCCAAAAAAGAAAAATTGCTGAATTCTTGTAACATTTTTCAATAACAAGTCTGCTGGAACCAGAGAAGGAATGATAAGAGTCGTCAGTCCAACGTTATTGTTATTTCCAAAAAATAAATAGTAATAATGTTTTTTATAAAGGCGTGAAATTTCATGTCTCACTAACTCTACTGTTCACCAATAATTAATATCCCTTAATTTTTCTAACTTATTTTTTCATATCCTACAAAAACCGCGCTTCTTCAAAAAAAACGAAGCGGGCCTCACATTTTTTGATATAAAAAATATATTAAAAAATTTCTCTTGTGGGAAATTCAAATGTCAAATTTTTGTTGTTGTTGTTGTTGTTGCCTTGTGCAAACAATTTGTTAGATTTGAAAATATTATTATGTTAATATAAATCACCACCGCCGCCACCAATACTCCAAAACAAATCGCACAACAGCATAATAATCTGATGAAAAACAGCTTTGGCCAGAAAGAAAATGTGGTGGTAGTCGTTCAACTAAAATACATCGTCATGCCTAAATATATTAAGTATCCATTATCCATCCATATAACTTATACCGAAACTGTGCTAAAAATATGAAGAAGGAAGTTTGGGAAGAGCGTCAAAGAATTTTTTT
This sequence comes from Zhuqinia jingwanae, assembly GCA_027744095.1. Classification (NCBI taxonomy): domain Eukaryota; kingdom Metazoa; phylum Arthropoda; class Collembola; order Entomobryomorpha; family Paronellidae; genus Zhuqinia; species Zhuqinia jingwanae. The sequence goes on along the minus strand of JAHZNC010001836.1, from coordinate 73,485 downwards.
TGATACAGCAGCATATAAAATCCGTCGGAAAGAACTTAGGATACAGGATGCGCCTGGGGTAAGCGTAGATTCATTGCACTTCAATAAAGTTTTCTTTGAAAAGCCAAAAACTTATAGAGATCCCCAATCCCAAATGTCTTGGCTCGCCTACACACACACACACACACACACACACACACACACACACACTACACACACACACACACACACACACACACACACACACACACAACTACATCACAACTACATACACACCATTTTCTTGGAGTGTAAGTGTTCCCGTGTACATCTTATCTGCTTTAATCCTTGTACTGTCTGCCTGTTACCTAGCTGTACAGTCCCTTGTGACTGTACTTTCTCTTTGGTTATTGGATACAGAGCCACATAACAACAGCCATCATGTTACTTACCATTTTATGCCATTTTACAGCGCACTGAATCTTGTTTACATCAGATAAAACTTCAAACTTTTACGACACACAATACTGGAATTAATATTGCGTGTCGTAATATAAAATGAACACACATAAATATATACAAACCAATGTACACACAAACACACATCTTGTACACAGTCTTTCAGTGTGCAACCCTATTTTAATTCTTCGATCGGGAACCCTGGTGTGAATCGGAAATTGCTGTTATTCCGCCAATTCTCCAAAGGCATGTGACAGCTATGCATGTATATTGGTCAACCCTTTCTCAATAATGGTTTCAAATTTATTTATGTTTAAAATTTACTTATTTAATACGCCCTCTGTGCTCTTTGTTGGCGTGGAAAAGTTGAGTATTTTCATTTAAGCCAATGTTTATTGTTGTCTTTCCTATTCAAATCCCTTCAATCCACGTAGGCACGTGTATGTTGTTTTAAGTTTTAGGTTATCAATTGCGTGAAATTATTTCGTTTGCTAAAAGCAAAATTGAGGGATTGAAAAGTAAAAACTTGGTCAAATAGTATGCAGTTGGGTAACTGCCCTTTTTCATTCATGAAGTTGCCGAAGGCTGTTGACGTGGTGTAATTAACACTTGAAAAATAGTAATAATTACATTAAATGTTTGAAGGATGAAATTGTTAGGAAATGGGCTGATGTAAATGTGAAAAGTATGTTCAAACACTCCAAACTTGTAAATCGGATATAAAAGATATTGCTTTACGCTTTGTTTGGATTATTGTTAAGAGGAGCATCAGAAATATACGCAAGTTTAACTAAAGAAAGCCTGACTTAAGAGCTAAAATGAAAGGAAAACGGTGTACTTTTGACTTTGATCTTTTTCTTCTTTTTCCCCGTTCAAAACTATCCCCGCATGTCTTAATGGGTAACCCATAATAATAATAATACATTTATCCCGATTTTGCAATGCATTAACAAATCAATTTTGCTGGTTTATGAACATGAGTTGGAATATCCTCTTTCAAGCAACATATTATTATTATTATTATTAGCGTAGTATACCTACATTACTTCGGATTGAACAAAGTTTGGGTGTGTTTTTCATCGTGCCGTTTCGAATTGCTGCTACAACTACTGTACCGTTTCCGTCTTTAATCCGTAACCAAAAGTCATTAGGACTGTGTATTAATGAGGATATTGGAAGGAAGCCACCCTATACTCTATACCATATCTGTATTACTCACATATTACATATTATTATGTGTACATGTGTGGATAGATATGTTTGTAGGATATATAGTATAGGTATGGATTTATGGATGGATGAATTATATGGCCACATACGGCATACTTATATAGCTGCTGCTGTTATACTACTTTTGTTTCCGGATAAAATGTGGTAGTGGTGTGGCTGAAAGCGTGGATTCATTTGCGATGAAAGTAGAGTGGTGGTGGTGGTGGATAGGTGTTCATCGTAAGGCATTTAATATAAGTGGGAGTAGAATACCAAAAAAAACATTTTCAATCACGACTCTCTCTCTCCCGAAGAAAAAATTCTTAATGTTACGAACATAAATTCATTTCTTGTGCAGCAGCAGCAGAAGCAGAGGAGGGTTCCACTTGCTCCGGGTAAATATGAAAGAGCTCACTTGTCCTTTCAAGTTTTCTAGTAGTCACGAACGAAGAAGAGTGATATATGTTTTCGTCTTCCTCTTATCGACCACAAACAACATCATGATCACCATCATCATCATCATCGTCGTCACAGTCCTCTGGAATTCGACTTGGCAGTCTAATTACGGAGAACATACAAATATGTAGGTATAATGCATATAATGTCGTAGTAGCAGTACTTTATATGTGCACTACTAATTCCCATTATTATTATCATCATTATGTATGTGCGTTTCTGAAATATTGAGTGAAACACATGATTATATAATGCATTATGGCTAACATTATTATTATTATTATTATTATTATTATTATTACTGCTATAATCATGTCTTGTAGATTAAGAGTTTAGAGAATTATATATCTTTTGGAGAGAGGCAGTGGTTGTAGGAGACACAAGGGGTACACAAGCAGATAGTATATTATGTACACACGTAGCTTGAACTAAAGCTTTTTCCTATACACTTTTTGGTCGGAACGGGAATGTGTGTGTATGTGTTGTGTGCTAGTGCTAGCAGTATTGTCGTCATCCTCTGTGACAGTCTAATCCAGCTTCTTGAGAAGCTCATATAATAAGAAAAAAAAGTTGGCAGTTATATGAAGAAATCACGGCTTGTATAAGTCATTCAGCGGAATAGACATGTTTCATGTTTCCCGTCCTCGTCGTCGTTCCCTCCTACAGTCTTCTTGATCTGCGAGAACATGGGTTTGGCTGATGGCTGTTTGGAGGGCCTTATACCATTTTATACTTCTCCTAACTCCACAACAGTGTCTATCTTTAAATATATGGTGGAACGTAAGGTATTTTTATGTATGCTCTGTAGTCTTTGTCGTCGTCGTCGTCTTTCTCCTTCTTCTACTTCTTCCTCGTCTAGGTCGGACCCGCACATCACAAAAACGCAAGACAATTTTGTTGGTAAAGAAAATAAGGATGCTCACTTGAGCCATGCAACTAAAGTAAGTAAAATGTTGCGTATATACATTCTCATTCACATGTCCCCTCGCAAATGGTCCCAGCCAAGAAGAAAGTACCCGGTGTGTGATGTGATGCATCTATGTATATACTTGCTTGTTCTTATGTCTTTTGTGTGTGTGTGTGAGTATATGTGTGTGTCTGCACTTTTTTTGGGGAAGTAAAACAGTTTCATCAGTGTGGATGTAGTAGATATATTGCACTGAATAATATCTCTGAGCATTTTCCGTTTTTATCAGATGCATGGGGGATAAGAATAAGGAGATCCGCCTTTTCTTACCTTTTCCAAGATTAATCTCTGAAAAAATACAGCTAGCAGCAATTTCAGCCACATCAATCAACAAAAAACCATCTTAGTATTTTTTTTCTCTCTCTTCCTCTTTTTTATTTGTGAAGAACATAAAATAGACTTGTGTGGGTGATGTGAAACGATGCCGCTTCTCTCTCACTCTCTCTCTCTCTCTTCTGCTATTCCGTTAACTTGTTCTGGATTGCAATACAATACACAAAATATTAATGGTCGTCAATGTATCGTACAACTTCACAAAGGCATTAGTCACTTTTTTCTCTCTTTTTTCGTTTTTCCGTTTTCTTTCGTTCACTTTTTTTCCCTTTCACGTCTAATCCCGCGCTCGTTTTTCCACTTGATTCTTTCACATGAGTCAAAGGTAATAAACAATTGAATCCCAAAGAAGTCCACAAAAAAAATTGTAAGGCAGGCAGCAAAAGTCATTAAGATGGGTACAAAATATAGTACAGCATAGTGTATAGCATGCACAATAAACCACATGGCATGTGTCACTATACATTCATTCGGGTAATAAATGAATGATACTTGGAGATGGAATATGAAATGTCAGCGTTTTTTTTTGGTTGTGTTGTTTTTGGGTAAACATTTTTTTGGGGTACAAAATTGTAATACAAACAACTCGAATTACAAACTAGTTTCTATGTAGCTGATAACATGTTTCTTTTGCGCGCATTACTATCATGTGGAATAGGGTACTCACTGAATCCAATTTGATTGACATGAAAGGAGAAAGTACATACTTTTTTAAATGATTTTCTCATAAATGTGATTAGAAGCATGTGCACACATTTATATATGTGACTCGGTGTGTACAATTGGGAAACGCTTAAAATATTAATGTCAAACTGGCTAATAGTAAACTATATAAACTCATAGTTATAGCCGGTGCTAGTTATAAATAAAAGGGGGCATCTTGAGAAAAAAAACTGGTACATAAAATGTTAGTGAAATTGAGTCACCTGAACTTTTAATGTCTTACTAAATTTATTAATATTTCGGTTTAAGAGCAAGAGAGTATGATGAGTCATTTTTTAAATAATCTAAAATTGAATATTATTCTTTATGCGTAATTTTGTGAATCAAATCCAGTTGGTTTGGCAGTTCGTTTTTCTATAGTTGTCATTATGGTCACTTTTGTTAATTATACAGCTCCAAAATATTTATTGTGTTCAATATTTTACCAACATCAACTTCCCTTGAATATTTTCATTTTCAATCACTTTGGTTTTGCTAGTTGTTTATTGCACCAGGTTTAAAAAAATATTACAGATATTTAGTAATTGTTTCCAGATCCAGGACATCGCTCCGGATGAGGAACCCAAGTTTTGTGATCAAGCTGTAAGAAGACATCATGTACAATGCAAGTCTGCAAATATTGGTGTGCTTTTAGAATTTTCTACTTGACTGAAATAGCTAAGGGCAGGTTTGATGAAAACAATGTATTTATAGAGATATACCACAAAAACACATTGGCTCTGGATTCAGATTTTTTCCTCCTATTTCGTGACCAATTTTTCTTCTTCTTTTTTAAAGTTCTTCTTTAGAATTTTTTTCTAAATTTCTCCTCCGACTTTATACTTTCATCTTTCACACAAGAAATAATCAAAGAAGGGAAGAGAGAAGCATATAAAACTACTTTGCCTAAAATGCAGTAATGGATGCTTTTGTCATTATATTTAATATAAAATGGGAAGTTTTCTCCTTATGTCTCCTTCACCACCATCTCCTTTCGTTCTTTCATGAGCGTTAATGACCTGATAAGTCGGTGCGGTTAATGGGATTTCAAATGACTTTTCTCCACTCTCTCTCTCTCCATGCATTCAAACTCATAATATCCAGCCTTTTCATTTGACCACTTTAATTTTTAGTGTTGCACTGTGTGGGACAAGAAGAAGAAGAGCATCGATAAGGAAATGCTAGAGAGAAAGAGAGAGAGCCCACACACACATAGGCCGGTATACTCATCATGAACAACATTCTCATGAAATGTTTCTGAAAGAGAGAGAGAAAAGAGCAAGTAGATAAGGTGACTTGTCCTTATCGTCATTACTTCATTGAGAAGTTACATTAGCTATAAGGATGAGAAGGTAATTAAAGTAATAATTAGACTAATGATTGCCAACACCAAATATAAAGGTTAGCACAGCTCTCAAATGGACTAGATTTTCTTGAGGCGGAAAGAATAAGGGAAAGAGTAAGCAAGCGTTCACCACTTTTTGTGCTGTGATGAGCAACCACCAAGAAAAGCATCCTTCTTACAAGATTCCCTCTTTCCATCTCTCACTCTCTCTTTGGTCTGCTTAGTGTGTAAAAAGTAAGATATACAGAGAGAAAAGCATTTTTTGATGTTGTGTGAGAAAAAAGAGTGGGTCTTCGTTTATGGGAACTCTGTTGTGTGAGTACTTTCTTCTTCTTCGGTTTCAAAAGAGGGCAAGTGGAGTTTGCAGAGTAAGGAAGAAAAAAATTCTCTTCTCTGTTCCATGAGAGGATGTAAGGGAAAAGAGGAGAAGAAGCAGCAGCAGAGCGAAAAACGCTTTTCTTGCTCCCACTCTCTTCATAGTAGTTAACAATTGAGATGTTAATACCTTAACTGGCACTCACAAGTTTTTAGAAATAATACAGGATATTACACTTTATCTTTACTGGCTAATCTAGCTTTTTATTATTGTTCCTCTACACACTTCTACTACCACCACTTATCAGTACACCCATATTATTATACATCGTTTCAATGTACATATATCCACGTTGTTATGTTATGTATACATACATGCCTGTCTTTTTTATAATAAAAAAAAGTACTTTCCTGTGCTGCTGTGTTAAGTAAGGAGATGATAGGAGAAGGAGCAGCAACAGCAGCAGAAAATTCAATTGTCTCGTTTTTGTACATGCATATAAATTTTAATGACGTACAAGAAGCATACTACTTGATCCGGCATGAAAAAACATAGTTATGTGATGGCATAAAATGTACATGTTTATCAGCTAATCCAATTTATTTCTTTGCATAATATTTATGCTCCCAAAAGGATTTCCGAACCCATAACACAAGTACATATCCGTGTGTGTCTGTGTTTGCGTTTCGTTTGCCCTGCATTCAAGTGTATCGGCGCGCGATGGGATTGGTGTATGGTGTATGTAGTCATATATAAGAAGGTGATTATCAACTGATATTATTATCTTTTCCTCGACAACATCGAAATTTGTTTTTTTCCCATTTACTTCCAGGTATTTTCGTATACCCATTTTCCGTTAAATATAGGTATGCACAATATTATGTTCTTGGTTGTTTGCTATTTAGTTAAATTTGTGTACATGGTGATATTTATTTTAGGCACTTTATGTGCAGTTCCATTGGAAAAACTAAGACAAGCATATATATATATATACATGCTTGATTGCTGCCGGTTGTTGGCACAAAAACAAAATGTAAGTAAGCGTGTGTGTGTGTGTGTGTGTGTGGTATAGGTACCTATACAATGTATTCGACAAAGACGACGCTAGATTCGATGAAAAATAGAGTGAAGAGAGAGAGCGAGAGCGAGAGGATATGAAAGAGCTGATGATGATGCTGTTGATGGGAATGGTTGGTAGTGATGATGATCATGATAAGAAAGAGAAAATATCCTCGTTGAAAGCTAATGAAAGTTTGAAATCTCAAAATAACTAGTGTACTGTAAACGAAAAAGGTAGGCATTTCACAAACTTTTTCACGAGTTTCCTTATATTTTCCTACATTATTTCTTAAGAGGACTAGACTCACAAAATCTTTTCTTTGTTGTTTGCTACTCCTTACTACTTCGTGATGTGATGTGCTGTAGTAAATGTGTGTGTGTGTGTGTGTGTGTGTGTGTGTATGTGTTGCTAATTTCTTCCCAACAAGTCAGACTCACTAAACAGTAAAAAGTAAAGAAAAGTATTGATGCGGAAAGAAGGCAGCTGAATATAAAGAAATGAAGCCAATAGTACAACCAATAATAGAAGGAGTAAAGTTACTTTATATAGATTGTTTTCTTTTTTTCAGGGGAACTTGAATACATGATGCTACGACTCTACAACTACAAGTATTACTACACATCATACATATCGTAGGATGTGCATGCATGTATGTACCTATGCATATAGTTTACATTAGTGAAAGTAATAGCAGTAGTAGCGCTAGCATGTCTATACTTAAATAAATATGTGAAAATGTGGATTTTGTTTCATGAGTTTGCTTACTCCAAGAAAGGGTGGATACGTGGAAAACGTCAGAGAGAGAACAGGTAAAAGAAAAGGAACGAAACCAAGTGAAATCAGGTCGAATCTTTCTAGAAATTCACCTGCAAATTAAGAAAGTTAGAAGAACACATAGACACACACACACACACACAAACATACACAAGTGTTGTGTGTGCCTGTGTAAGTTTATGTTGCTAAAGTAAAGGCGTTTTTGATATTTGCTTCCATAACTGATATCACTATCATTTTGCGTCTACTCCCTTCAAAGTCCCATCAAAATCAATAATGCCATTTTGTTAGTAAAAAATACAGACGACGCCAGCCCGGAGAGAGAGAGAGAGAGAGAGAGAAAGAAAGATAGAAAAGGTCTACCTACATGTATAAAAGGTGATTGTACGTCCCGCTGAGGATGGTTATTACGGACCATCTTTCTAATGGAATATTATGAATCCATGAACACACATAAGTACGTAAGTAAACATGCATGTATGCATGCATAAACACACACACAGCAGCACCAGCAGCAGCAGCAGAATCATCGCGATGCATACTAAAATAATAGGTTTACTAAAAAAATATATAAAAGGGGAAAAAGGACCAGATGAAATTTTCAGATTTATTTTTGGCTTCGTCATCAGCGTAAAAAAAGTGAGAGAGAGTGAGGGAAGGAGGAACATCTTCATGATGATAAATTTTGGATACACAAGAATACATATTAAAGTGAAAGCCCATCAACAACTTGCCATGTCCACGTACAATTTTACCAGACAGCATTTTCATCAGAGAAAAGAGAGAGAGAGAGAGAGAGGAGCGAGAAACAATTCTCTTTTTTTGAGGTTACAATAAAAGCTTCAACAAATGAATTCAAATATTACATTTACCCTTTAAGCTTATTATGTATACGATATAAATATACATAGGTACATGTATATGCTATGCATTCAAATAAAAAGTGTTTTATAATTCATAGAAAGACTTTTTTCCTCTTCTTTTTTTAAACTACAACATGACAGTATACGTGAAACAGAGAGAGAGAGAGAGAGAGAGAGAGAAACTGAAATCTGTAAAAGAAACGTGCAAAAAATTTCAGTGACAAAAAAAAGCGGTTCCGAATGGATTTGGCGATACGTTCATGTTTCTAAATGGCATAATACTTTTACGTACAAATGCACTTTCTCGTTCAAAATAATGCGCTTTCGCCAGTAAAACTACTCAAGTGAAATCTTTTCTTTTTATGCTACGTTTTTCCAGCAAATAGGGAAAAAAATAGTTTGCTTCTTCTTTTACCTGCGTGGCTGCTGGTGCTGCCCTACCTTGTATCTTGTTCAAATAAATATTCAATGCAGCACTTCAATGAAGCTATCTATTGCCTCTATTTTGGAATTAGTATTTGAAGCTCCATCCGCCAACTTCCAGAAAATAAGAAAAGAAAGAGTGACAGTGGAACAGCGAAAAGTAGTAGAAGCAGGGCTAGTGCAAGTAGTACGGATAGTGGTATTATTGGCAGCACACGGTAGTAGTAGTAGTGGCAGTAGTACTAGCTGTTGTAGTAGCAGCAGCAGAGTTATCTGTTTTTTTTGTCTATAAAAAGAAGCAAGTTTTATTCGATGCGAAAGTTCTTCTATAACCGGAACAAATACGCATATACTACAAAAGAGAGAACTTGTCTTGACTAAAGTTATAGCTACGAATATACCAGGATGCCGCTCTATTGCCGTTTGTGTATACTTATACCTCACGTTTTCATCCGTAATGTCCTATAAAGTTTATTGTGCATGTAATAATAATACGAGAATGAATGGTGGTGGTGTATATATACATATATGTACATATATAAATGTAGATGAAGATACTACTACTACAATACATACAAACCCACACACAAACACACACACAGAGTAACAAAGAAAGTCATTCTCTGCAAAAAGAAATGACATTTTAGTAGCCCACTAATAATCTTTGTCGGACAAGTCAGCCAAAAACAAGGTAATTCCTCTTTAACCAAGTCAAAGTCAAGCCATGCCACACACGGTGAGTCAAGCAGCATTCTTAATTTCACTTTTATTTCGTTTCTTTTCCCTCTTTTTCCCTCTCTTTCTCTGTCTCCGAAAAAAAGTCAGGACAAAGTATATATGCATGCATTGTTATTATTATTATTATTATTACTCTTTGTTTTCTGTATAATATGGATACACAACATATATATATAAATATGTACTACTTACATTTAGAAAGATAACTCGGATTCAAACTTTCAAACATATGTACATAAAGTACATACATGCACACATATATGTATACTAAGGCCAAACAACTTATTATTATAAAGAAAAAAGTAGCTTGTGTATTAACTGGAATGTGAAGCACGTTGACGTGCACTACTCTAACCTATTTAGATACATACGTGATTGTAGTTTGGTTTTCTCTTGTGCGCTGTTTGTCGTCTCATATTGCCACGAATCATGTCTTTTTTTTCTCTTCTCCTTCTTTTGAGTGTCCTTCTTCGTTCCTGACATATATTATTTTCTTCTTTAAGCAGCAGCAACAGTAGTAGTAGTAGCCTTTGTACTTTGTGTGTGTGTGTGCAACTCAACTTTCTTCTTTGACTTTTTTTCCTCGACTATTTTTTAAAGAAACTTGTCCCTGTGATAATAATAATAACAATAATAATACTATTATTAAAAATATATAATAATATTATAGTTTCTTTATACCAAGTTCCTGGCTGACCAGCACCAAAAGCAGTGACTCTGAAAAATAATAAAGAAATCTATAATAATAATAATAATAAAGTTGCTTGTTATATCACAAAGTACATATATTTTTCAATGCATACGAATGTCGAGCATCAACCAAGAAATTTATTTTTTTCATGAGAGAGCAGCACAACAATAGGCCTCTGCACTGTCTCACTTTCAACAAGAAAAAAGAAACTTTGTGTAACTTGAACATGGTTTTTCATACACACAAAAGTCTAGTCACTACTTTTTCTAGTCCTTGTTCAAGAATATAAAAAAAAGGACCGAAACAGCAGAAAAAGTCACCACACCGCTATGCTTGTCGGCATGGATTTAATTTTATTTTGGTACCTTTGCTGCTTCTGCTTCTGCCGTCAACCCAAAGCCCAGAGAAAAGGTTTCATTTAACCTGTGTAACAAATCTTGGAAGGATCTAATTTATGAAAAATATAACTGGTTCGTCCTCAATGGAAAGATATTGTTTTTTGAAACTTTTGGCTTGTGTAGAAAAAGCACAACATCTCCAAAAAAAAAAAACTTTTTTTGCTGTCTCATATCTATGTAATATCTCACTGTCGGGATAGAAACTGCGAAAAAAATATATGAAAGACGTCGAACAAAATTTTGACTGAAGAATTGATCTTAGTGAATTGATGGAGAGCGACGTATTAATTTTTTTTAGACCTTTTCATGATTCATATATTATGCTTCCATAAAGTTTTTTTAAACCTTGGTTGCTTTTTGAGGTAGTATAGTAGTGTGGTTTGAAGATGACAATTTTATTTTTGGCATACCTATCTGTATCTTTATGTGTACTTATCTTGCTTGATGGAGTATGTAAAACTTGATAAGATTATAAATTACAAAAGTAATTCAATTTCCGTAACTTTGTTATTGAATAAATAAATAAATACCACATGCTAGACAATTGTAAACTGCTTTTTTGTAACATTTTTTTTGTCATCTTTTATTTCATTTGTATAAAAGTTGCGCTACTCAGGAAACTGTACATGTTGGGATTTCATAAATGGCAAAAGGCAGGAAATACTCAATTATTATTAGGAAATCTTAAAAAAATTACAAGGAAGGTGAGTGTTTGTATTTACAAATTCACAAACAAGACGTTATATTACACATGAGTTTCTTTTTTCGCTATTATTTGATTTCCTGAATCCCCTACTTAAGTATATGCATTACATATTACTTGTGTGTGTGTGTGTGTGTGTGTGTGTGTGTTTGTACTTTTAATCCAAAAATCTCATTCGGAATATGTATTAAAAAAAGTATAAGTCTTGGAAGTCTTCAGTCGCCATGCCCATAAACTACACACACACACGCACACACACACACACACAAATACAACCAAGAAGATTGTTTGCATTTCCATATGTATGTGTACTTACAGGCTATTATGCTGAAAGTATGTACCACGTTCTCTGCTCGGCACAGCCTTTTTCTTAACTATAGTTTATACGATATTGAGCAAGGTACTTGGGAAATGTTATTATTATGCTATTTAAGAATGCTAGAATAAGACTTTTTTTAGTGAGTCAAATGGTTTTGAATCTCTCTCTCTCTCTCTCTCTTTCTCTCTTTTGCGAGTATGTGTATGTGTGGATGTGAGTCCTTGTGTGTAGTAGGTACATACAAAACTCCTTCTAACCATTTTAAACAAGTCAAGCCTATCTAATTAATTTTTCGCTTCTTCTCTTGTTAACTCTGAGTTACTTTCATAATTTAAGTGATTCCACGCATTATTCATAAATTGTAATATATTTTTAATATAAGTAAGCAAAAAGCGGTCGGGTTTTGTTATTATTAATGTTGGGGTACTTAAGTAGCAGTAGTAGATAGATGTGCATATTATGCAGTAGTAGTAAGAGTACTAGTTGTGGATTCTTTCTCTCTCTCTCTCCCTCTGGTAAGTTTTTTTCTTCTTCTTCTTCTTCTGGTCTTGGTTTGGTGAAGAAATGGGAAGCATAAGGAAATTATGCAAAAAGTGTAGTGTTTAATAGTAGGAGCACATACACCTCTTGAAATGCCACTACGACCAAAATGTTCTCTCCTCTTCTTCTTTTTCTTCTTCTACAAATATGAAATGTGCCGCTGCATGCATGTATGCTGCGGAGAGAGAGAGAGTAAAATGATGATGCTTACTGCTTCTGTACCGCAATATAGACGAAAAGGAAAAAGAAGAACAAGGAAGTCCACAGACTTGTTTGTGGTTGACTCGTGTAACTTTTGGGTGGAGAAGAGAAAGCATGCTACCATGACATTGTGGTTTTGAGAAAAAGAAGAAAACTATAACTCTTGAATAATCGGCGGTGGAAAAACTTGCGGTTATTTTTCAAAAATTAAATTAAAAATTCTCCATTTATATCCACCAACTTATTCTTACAAATGCTGCTTCTGCTCATGGTGTAGTATTTGCTTTGCTGTGTGTGGGAAGAAAAGGAAATATCTTTAATTCTCATAATGTTCGTATTAGTCAAGTAAAAATATAATTGGTTGGATTTGACAAATGGTTTATGATCATGATCATGAGGATAGTAACAAAAATGGTTGTTATGAGGCTTTGGATAATTAGGAATATCTTCAAGTAGTTTTATTACAAATATATGCATCATTACTGCTTACTTGTATACTGCAAGTAGGCATGCAAGCAAAACTGACAGATCCGTGAAACGACATCCGACACAAAAAAAAATTATTCTGGTGGGTCGATTTTGCTATTGCAGGTTACCCCTTTAGAACATCATCTGCGCAAGGGTCATATTCATTAACCTCATTAAATGATCCCGCCGCACATCTGTCTCACCTTCTTCTTTTTTGTGCTCAATAATTTCCTTTGGAAAATGATTTCATCACAGCTAATCAACTCATTTAGGGCAACTACTTATAACCGAATCTGTCTTAAATATCCTGGAAAAAGATAACGGCACCATAATATAAACTTACTTTTGGGGAAAATATAAAACCCATGTTATATCTGTATATAATATGTATAGTTACTACAATAAAGACTACCAGATAGACACATTATGTGTATGTGTGTGTGTATGTAAGTATGTACGTGCATCGTATAATATTTTAATTTTGTATGTCAACCCCCCATGCACCACCAGGACCATCACCACCATATCCATCCACTTTTTTCCATAAAGAGCATGAAATGAGCAGACCAAATGACATTTGAGAGACATTAGTTTTCCAATTGAGTAGTTGAAAAACTTTTCATAATCAATTAAGAGTAAATGTTCTCCCTTCCAACAAAAGGAAACAGACGAATAGAAGAAGGGAAAGAAGAAGACGGAGAGAAAGAGAGGAAAGGCTTCTGGTTTTCAACAAAACTCAAAAGAGAAAAGAAAGGGAAGTGTCACGATAAAAGTTGAAGGGAAAGAGGAAAAGAGAAAAGAAAGGAGAAGAAGAAGCAGAAAAAAAGAGTCATGAATGATACCAGAAGCCCAAATAAAAATCATTGTGTTCATACTTTCCTCATTCTGATTCTTCCTTCTTCTTCTTCTTCTTCTTTTGAATGGAAGATGTACATAACATGGAAAACTAACCAGGAAAAAAAGAAAGAATAAGTTGCAGACGCACACATATACTCACACATCATATGTATACACATATAAGTATATATTCAAGTATATTTTTCTTCCTGGGGAAAAATGTATAAGTAGCAAGTATATTGTAATTCGTAAGAGTAACAGAAGAACGAGTACGGGAAGTGGCTGTACGTTACAACAGAAAAATTGTGACGTGATGGCTGATGTGAATAGTGCCTAAAACTCTTCTAAAAGTTTCTAAAGTTGCCAACAATGATGCTCTCTTATTTTTTTCGAGGAAAAGAGCTATACGCTCATCCTTCGTAACATCATCATCATCATCATCATCATCATTATTATTATTATTATTATTATTATTATTATTACCATCAACGTAGTCGTTGCGTCATCTTATTTTTCCACCCACGACATGCACAACAGTTGTGGAGTCATCGTAAATGCATACTTTTCTTCTCCGAACAACCTTTTCTCTCGACGTTGTTATTACACTGCGTATAATATTAAACGTTACAATACATGGTTGCTTTTGCTACACACAAGATTACAAAGTGTCGTCATTATTGTACATACATTATATTTCACCGGGATGTTGCTATGCCCTTCTTCTTTACAACCAGAGTAAAAGAGAAATATCTTTGGTTAATACATAAAAAAAACACACACACACACACTCTCTCACACGCATAATATATAACATAAAAAAAGGATAACAAAAGTAAAACCCTACACACACAGCAGCACACCACGACAATGATTTTTTTTTGCTTGTGTATGTGTGTGTGTGTGAATCTATGTACGCATTTATTATGCTTTTGTTAGCCGAATACCATTGGATTGGTGTGTGATTCGTTCCAAAAATAAAAAACGAAGAATATATACATATACGTAACAATGATGATGATGATATTTCTTGCACGGCGGCGACGACGACGGCAGCAGCGGTATCTCTCTACCATCTTTACACTCATTCCGTTTTCTGCTGAAACGTTCCGTTCGGCATTGGTGGTGGTGTGCTCAATGCACATTTATCCTTTTTTTCTTCTGAAAAGCATTGGCAGTGTTCCCTGTAGTCCATGTTAAACGACTTGGAAGAAGTAATTTCAGGAGGGAACTTTTCTATAAAATAATGTAGTACAAGATATCCCTTATTTTGTGTTCCTCAACTTTTTTTTGTACGTCACACACACACACACGCACATACATATACACAATCAGTCGAGGAGGGTAATATTCACACGACGAAATAGTATGGAAGAGAGTATGAGTGAGAGAGAATGAGACGTTTTTATTTTAATTCAATTCATTCTAATTCGCATATTCCAGTGTACTAATAAAAAGGGACACTAAATGTGATTTCTTTCACTTTCATCGGCGTCACACACGCGTATTTATATCGTGATAAATCAAGTAGATTAAAGAAGGCGAGAATTTCAAAGATTTCAAGAGGGAACAAGATTGAAAAGTGTTTTACAATTTAGTAGCAAAAAAGAGAGAGAAGCAGACGCAGAAGAGCAACATCGCAACGCAGTATAGTGTGTAGCATCAGTATCAGCATCACGAGTGGAATTTATACGGCAACGTATAAAGAATGTTGTATTTGCATTTTTATGTACATTTATTCCAAGGGATCGATTGTCACACTTTAGCAACAAAAAAAAAGAGAAGAAGATAGAAGAGGATACAGACATGCATACTCGCTAAAAAACATAAAATTGCCTTCTATCTTCAATTAGCAGTTGAAAATCATATTATTAAACTTTTAAATGAATTTTTTTCTTCTTATGCGAGCAGAGCTCGTTCAACCATGAGAAGAAGCAAGTTAGTTGGTTGGAGTAAGTTGTGACGGGATGGGGAAAAATCTAATGAAATGAGACGTTTGTTAAGAGATTAATTGTTCCAAGAAAGAACAAGTACATAAGTGCGCTTGAAGTAGTATGGATGATGATGATGATGGTGATATGTTGCGCTGATGAATTTCTCCTATTTGCCCAGTAATACTTTTTTTCTACCTTTTTTTTCTCCGTCTCTCGACTTGAAGAAAAAAGTACCTGGATGGATGTTTTCCACATCAACAAGATTTTTTTACAGGACTTTTCTTCATCTTCGCATGGCACACTTTTTTACTCAAAAAAAAAACGAATACTGTCTTATTTTCATAAGAAGGTTTTTTGTCTTACATCATCGCCATCGTCTGTGCAAGCAAACAGCAAAACTACGTAAAAAGAACTAAGCTAACCAGAATATAATAAAGTAGAGGCGCACAAGACGACGACCAAGAAGAAGAAGAAGAAGAAGATGTAGAAGATTTGTTTTTAAAAATCTCTCCCTGACTTTGTTTCCTTCCTTTACTCCCAGATTTGCATTGGTTTGTTTTTTTAAGCTAGTTAGGATACAGAGAGAAAAGTTTATCGGGAAACAAATAAAGTCTTCTTTTCCCTCTGCTTTTAATCCATTTTAAAAGGCATACATACATAAATACAATACATAATAATATATATATATATCCAATATATATTCTGCCAAGTGTGTGTTTTTGAAATGTTCTTCTGGTGGCGACTTTGAAGTAACACGTTTCTTAGCATTAGTTTTATTTTATTTTTTTCGACCATGATTGTTTATGATGCAAAAAGTTGAAGATTTCTTGGAAATGACATGAAAATGGTGGTGGCAATGGCGATGAAGAAGAAAATGATGATAATAATAATGCAACCTGCATTTTTTTCATTCATTCATTTCATTTTTTAACATCTTTATTTATATCCACGCATGCTATATAAGTTTTTTTTATTATTGTTTTCTACTTTTTTTTGCCATTTAAAAAATACTTTTAAAACGGAAGATTGTTTTTATGTCATTTCATCGCTCATCCTCTTCTCTCTTATTTCTCTTGTGTGTGTACACGAGTGTGAGTACGCGAGTTAGTTTTGGATGCATCTACATAATATTATGCATTTATGTATGTATGCTATTATGTACATGAGAGCAGTTGCATTGCCAGTGCTACCCGCTTCACCATCACCACCGTAGTACTTTTTAGTGAGCATACTTATATATTTTGCTTGTAGAAAAAAAACAAGGGATAGTAAAAACCAGCCGTCATATGCTTGGAGGAAAGGAAAAAAATGTGATGCATGTACTACTACTACTACTAGACTACTACCACCAGTGAAGTGGCAAGAAAGACGAGCAAGAGTGAAGAAATTGCTCCGTTTTTCCCGTTGTGTACATTTTTCCCCTTTTATTTATTAGAATGAAAAAAGTTTTGTTGAACGAAATTGAGAATTACAGAAAAAGTTTTTGAGTTTTCATGACTAGTTTTTTTGGAAAAGGCCAACTGTGTCAAAGTACAAGAGTACTTTCACCATTCATGGGGAAATCAGTGGTACGTCTTTATATGCATGAGGACAAACCCAAAGAGTGAGTGAGTGAGAGAGATGAGAGATTCGTTTCAATGCATATATACTAATATGCATGTGCTGGTGCTCATGTATTAACTATTATATGCCTTAAACAAAAAAAAGATGTAAACTATACTTTCGTCTTGAATTTTCTAATCAAAATCAAACAATATTTTTCTTCTTCTTCTTCTTCTTCTTATGAAATATTGAGACTTGAGAGCTATCTTATCTTCCGCCCATCTTCCTGTCCCAATGTGAAAGAAGCTTCTCTCTCCTGATTGATCAAGTTGGTTAGCCAGAATTGTATTAATTTTATAGAATAACTTGGCCAATAATCTAGCACTGCCAACTGAGTTTATGACTCCCCCCCCCAATATTTTTCCGCCTCAATATGGAGCTATACTAATATGCATGTAATGTACATATACGTATGTGCGTATGTATATTACATGTGCTTGGTTGCCGATTTAGTACTAATTTCTATGTATTAAGAAATAGTTCCCCAGATGATCAAGGTGAAAGAATATACATAGATTCTATATGTAATATTTAAAAAATATGCTAGATAAATATATGGCAACAAAATAATATTATGTAAACTCATTTTACTACTAGGATTTTGACAATTGGAATGTGGCTGGATAAGAAATATATCTCAATGTATGTAACATATGTTTATGATCCTTTTTTTATATCACTCTCTACCCATATTCTTTTACCATATTATTATTATTATTATGTGTGTGTACATATTTTTTTTATTTGGCACACATGTACCTGAATGTGATTTGGCCTCCAAACTTTTTTTCTTCTTTCACAATTTTGTGGTATGTATAAAAACTATGGGATAAGTGGTATAAAATAAATATATATTTCTTTCTCCAACTTTATCTCAAATTCCATTTGTATTCCCCCACCAAGTTGCCCTTCAAAATTGTTCATAGTAGACGAGTGGGACAGAGAGAGAGAGAGAGAGAGAGACGGAGATCCATGATCCATCTGTACTTCATCTGTGCTCCATTCCATCAGATAGTGTCAATACAATTTAATACGAATTTTTTTTAAAGAAAAAAAAAGTTTTCTCCACAAGAAATTTCATGGTTGATTACCTGTTCTACCTGTCTCGATTTCCAATTTTAACCCCTTACTTTTTTGAGGCTCTCGCTTTCCTCGCTCCTAATGCAATACTTCGATTGAATCTAAACTGGAGCTGGAGAATATATTTGAAGTGCTGCTGGTGCTCCTGATACTTTATTCTATTCCTTTGTAAATTTCCCGGAAAGCTGATGAAGTAAAAAAAACTGGTATTATCCTGGTGGCGCATTGAAAAAAATGAACTTTTAAATGAATTTGACAGCAACATATATATTTATATAATGCACATACATACTTTGTGCCAGCTGTACGACTGATTACACTGATGTGATTACACAGCAAAAAAACAAGAAAATGTTTTTTTTTTAATTTAAATAGAACGTCCCACTGAAGGAGGTCATGATGTTTTTCTGTTTTTTACCCGTCCTCACGACGAAAAAGTGTCTGTACATTTATGGCGCTTGATGTGAAACAATCTGGCACTCTCTGTGGATGGCATCTTCTTCTTCATCTTCATCATCATCATCATCATCAAAATTATCAGAATTTCCAATATAGGTGTACATATCATATAAAAAAGGGAATCCGAGAGCACGTAAAATTAGTATTCTATGTCAATCTAGAAATATGCTTACATATAATTTATAATAATAAAAATATATAGTTTAAACCCATGAGCATTTTACTTGATGAAGTAAAGAGGGATGGATGTGATCTGAGGATTAAGATGTAAACCTGGAGGAACAGCAAAAAAAAAGATGAAGAAGAAAATACAAGTTAAGCGGCAATCATAAATGCGCCATCATCAGGTTTATGCTTCAGAACGCGACTGATACTTCCCGTTTTGGTGTATATATATATACATTTATATATTAGCTGAGTGAACTTCTGGAGGCAACGATAGCAAAAAAATACATGCGTACCTACACACTATAATATTTTTTTGTGTATCCCTCTCAGTGGTCCTCTCTCTGTCTCTCTCCGCACAGGATATAAAGATGAAAAGCAAGGCAGTGAAGCGGTAACCAAACTCTTTCATTGAATAAAATTCACGGCTAACTCTGCGTCTGCATGTCAATGATTCCCAGGTCGGGCTGTGCTAAGGGTTTTAATGAAATATCAAGAAACTTTTTTTTGTTCACTTTTTTTCATCTTTTCCCTTACACTTTCATTTTCAGCAGTACAAGTGGTGGTGGTGGTGGTGGTCGTGGTGATGGTGGTATAGCAGTGGCAGCGCGGCGTAGCAGCGGCTTCTTGTTATGTATACGAGTTCAGTAGAGCGGCAGAGTGGCACTAGTTGTTGTACCATGCTTTTTTAAACGGATGTATTTACTTTAACTATAAAAGCACTACCGGTGATTGCCCACAGTTTACCCTTTTCCAACTGAATGAGATCAAACTTTCACAGACCCAACTTGCACTTTGCTTTTGTAAAATTCATAAGGCTGTCTTTCTCCCTGTTTCACTTTCTCTCTCTCTCTCTCTCTCTTCTGCTCTCTTTGTATGCTTTTTCAACTTTGTTGTACTGAATGAATGAGGAATATGTATGTATGCAGTACTTACTAAATTATGTACTTTCTGTAGTGATGTCGGCATACATGTACAATATGACTGTACATACATACCTACATACATGTATGTATTACACACATACATACTATACATCTGCCCACTTCTACCTATCCTACCGTGTAATCAATATAAATATATATTCGGTCATCTTTTTCTGTATTTAGCAGGAAAGCTTGTAAAACACAAAAACACTTGCAACTTATTCAACCTCTTTTCCCCTGTTTTTTTACGCAATCTAGAGAACAGAGAAAATAGCATTTTGTAATATTGCCAGTAGCCTTGTTTTTGAGGTGAGGAGGAGTTGGATACATATATTTTATATGAGTTGATGCTCACATATACATACATACACACGCACATATGCATACATAAACTAAAAAGTGTACAAAATAATGAGTACATATATACACAACACTACACGAGAGTGAGGGAGAGAAGAGAAAGTCTTTGGCAAAGATTACATACTATAGTCTGGAAAGAGTGTGACATGGACATCCTATCCGTGTGAAGTTTATTAATAAAATATTTGGAATTAAGTCTCTGTTTTTCCTTCATCTAGAAAAAGAAGATGGAGTTTGACATTACAAAATTGAAACGTATATTCCTCACCTCTCTCTCTCTCTCTTTTTATACTCACCCACACATTTTTTTGCTTTATTATTTATGCATACCTAGTTTTTAGTGATGAAGAAACACTACAAATACAAATGACACAGGTATGTAAATACATAAAGACACCACCTACGCAACATTTTTCTTTTCTATTACTATATACTTTTTTTGCATTAAAAAAAATAACAAAAGAGAGGGGAAAATCCTTCAGTTTTGCTTTAGGGATATCCATGAGAAACGTAAATTCATATATGTAGCCAGCACACACATATGGTACAAGTCATTTGTGGTTGATCCCCTCGCCTCGCATATTGCTCTGCACAGTGGTCAGCAATCCGAATAATAATAATAATACTATTCATTATGTTTATGAACTCCTTGTCAAAAATGATAGGAAGGGATTACCATCATATGCATGCAGACAAACAATAAGTAGAGGGGTATGTACCAGTTATAATAATGAAATGTAATGTTACATGATGTTCATACTTATATTGTGGAAGGGCAATCGACAGAGAAAAAATAACCCTTTTACAGATGCTTGAGCTTTACTAACTTTCCAGAGTAGTAGTAGGTAGTTTGGTGGCTCTTCTTTGAAAATAAAAAAAGAGTAGCGGC
Source organism: Zhuqinia jingwanae (assembly GCA_027744095.1). Taxonomy (NCBI): domain Eukaryota; kingdom Metazoa; phylum Arthropoda; class Collembola; order Entomobryomorpha; family Paronellidae; genus Zhuqinia; species Zhuqinia jingwanae. The sequence goes on along the minus strand of JAHZNC010001836.1, from coordinate 52,313 downwards.
CCATTCAATTTAGGATCACGCGATTGCACCATGTGGTACATCCAGTCTGCTTGTTCAATTATATATCATATAAGAATACATGAACTTCAACATCAGCAGCAGCAATAGTAGTAGTAATAGTAGTGGGAATTCATAAAATTAGATTTCGGCTTGTAGTAGACCGTAAAATTTCCTTTAAAAGTCACTAGAATAGAATGCATGCAAGTTTGAAATTTTTCCCTATTTTTAAACAGAAAGAAAGAAAAGAAAGAGAGAGAGAGAGTTGTGATACAGAGCACTTGACCAAAAGTGTGGAAATAATGCGAGTGGTTTTAATACATGTGACGTGGCTTTAACGATTTAATGTGTGTGTATTTTTATATGTACCTATATTTGTATATGTGTAGGTGTATGCGTAGTATTAAAAGCAGAGAGGTGGAGGTATGCTGCTGCTAGTAAAGAGGAATTATTGCCAGGAAATAATATTGGACAAGATTGAAAGGCAATTGCGTCCACAATGTTGTCTGTCGCTTGGTATTATGCTGTAAATTTGTGCTCCCACTCTGGACTAGTTTAGTAGGTGCATATAAATATATGTGGCTGTTGACGAGGTAGAAGGGAAGCAAAGCAAAAAGGACAGCTTCGTATATGTCATGTTTTTTTTGGATGGAAGCAAAGCAAAAGTAACAAAGTTGCCATGTGTGATGGAATCAAAGGAATTTTTTGCCTCTTTCAACACACAAACGGGTTTTTTGTTGTAAAATGTGCCAATATAAGCAAGCAAGGTGAATGAATTCATTGAGGGATATATAATAACAGCGCAATAGCGTGAAATGGTTGCGTATACACATGCACACAAAAAAAGAAGAAGAAGAAATAAAGACAGAGGAGGACATAATAAATATGAGTATAAAAGTCGCTTTTAGTGAAACGAAGAGCAACCAATTTAGCCTTTATGCCAGCTGTATAGCATAGCACACACACAAGCCAAATGTACACACACAAAAAATTTGGAATAGGGGATATAGCATGACGGTATGAATTGCTTTCTCCAGGTAACAATAACTCACTCGCTTTAACGGTTGTCAATGCTTTCTTCACTTTGTCTGTGTGTGTAGAAGAAGAAGAAGAAGAAGAAGAAGAAGAGAAAAATAGAAAAGGAAATGAATCTCAAAATAAGATATATGGTATTACAATTTCCAGATGTGTAGAAATATGTAAGAAACGTTATCTGTGTGTGGGGGGAGGGTGGGTGTATAAAGGTAATATGATGGTATTTTGTACTACCCCACTACTCACTCCCTTACCACAATCAGAGTAAGAGAGAGAGAGAGTGTGTGTGTGTGTGTGTGTGGGAGATAGTCTAAAAGTCGTGTCACGGGACAAAGTAGTTGGTTTGACGAAACTCACCTCATCTTTAAAGGTCATTACTTGAGAAAAAAATGGGTGGTAGAAAACTATTATTTCCATTACCTTTTGATGGTGGCAAAACTACCCGCAACGAATGACAAGAGATGAGAGCTGTGGACTTAAAATCAGCAATTTTCTTCGCTAGAAGGAGCTTTTCATTGGTTCATTCCTTCCTCATTTTCCTTCCATCACTGTTCCTTCTCTCTCTCTCTCTCATTCTTTTTAGATTCAATTCCTTGAATGAAGATAGCATAGCTGTAAAAAAACGTCAGCTAGCAATATCTGTGTGTGGCAAAGAGGCGTAAAGTGTGACAAAACCTTAATGTAAAAAAGGGAGAAAGAGAACGAGAGAGAGAGAGAAAAGGAGAAGAGAAAAAAGAGCTGAATTGAGGAGCTGGTAAAGAACTCATAAATTTAACTGGGTAGCAGTTCCAGAGGCTATAAAGAGGAATAAAGGTACAAGTTCCAACACAAAGCATGTATATATATAGCATCAACCGCCTTACAATGGGAGAGGTGTGACACGTATCCCAATCTGTGCAAGATGCAACAAAATGGAGGGTAGACGTAGAAAAATTGGTCCGAGTCCAGAAGAAATATGCTTAAATGCTGATTTGGCTAGTTCAAAATATTCCGCTACTTGCTTTCTCCCTTTCTCTCCCTCTCTCTCTCAGAATTCCTTTCTTCAAAAGCGCGTTCTTGTAAACATAACTTGCTTACTTCAGGCATTGTTGAGTAGGAAACATTGAGAGTGAAAGCAATAAGATTATACTTCCCTGAGTATCGTTTCTGCCTTGTACCCTGTTTCTCAAAACTTTGTCAATATCAACTGTCAACGAGCTCTTCCCCACGTTGTACTACACGCACCCAGCACCAATGTATGTATATATACATATTATATACATAATATAATGCAATTGATATCATGTTTGCATATAGGTATATGCATATGTATGTATGTTTACTACTACAACAGCTACTATAGATAAGTAGCGAGCTCAGTTCTATGTCTAAAAAAAACTTTCTTTGTTATACGAGCTGGTGCATACGGTCGTTTACACAACTTTTTGATGGGAGAAATACACAAAATGTGAAAGACATTGGCGAACTTAAACAGCAGCAACCAATGTGTTTTATACCAGCAGCCTACCACTTCTCATAAATAAAGATGTTTAAAAATGTGTTAGCCATCCTTTTATAGATGTTTGCACGCTGTGTAATATACATGTAAGCATGTATAATGGCAGCGGTATTAGTAGTGTTGGCTTTTTAGAAGGAGAATGAAATCAGAGCCCGTTTTGAAGATACGTTTCATGGATTACTATTGTAAGCGGTTTATCTTTTCGACTAATGCAATCAATAGAATATTTCATTTAATTCAAATGGATTTTCTTCTTCTTCTTCTTCTATTTTTTTCATTTCAAATACAAGATAGCAGATTAATCTTCATATTTCTTCAATTTTTTCCAGGTGTTGACCAAATCTCACAAAAAAAGGCAATAAGGCTGAACGTTATTTGAAAAAAGAAGAAGGAATTGTGTAGTTTTTGCCGTACAAGCTTGGATTGCTTGCATACCGTAGCGTAAAAGAAAATTAACATAAAAGCGATTTGAATGTAATAAGTAACGTGGTTCGTCAGATATATGGAGTTGAATTAAAAAATCCTTAACGCTCTACTTTTTTTCCCTCTTGGAGCTACATACATACACTTGGAGAAGATAAACTGTTCAGAGGTTTGTTTCCCAAGTAGGCCGATTCTTCTTCATCCTGGCATCCCAAACTAATCCAGCATGTAAAAACTAATCCAGATTTTACCTCCTTTCCCCATTATTATTACTTTTTGTACTGGGTTGCCTTGTGAAACCCCCAGATGTAAGTACGTTGTAAACCAATAATATTTTGGCAACTATAGCAATTAATTACAATTGGAAAACAGCAGGGAAGGATTTGTTGCTATCATCATTGAAATCCTCGAATGACACCTTTTAGCTTATTTCCTTCTTAATTTCTACTTTAGATTGTACTAAATTTTAGTTCATGTAACACACACGGTACAAAAAAAGAAGACTGGTCTAATAAAAAAAATCCTAAAGTAAAAAGTAAAAGAACACGCATCTCAGCAATAGCAGGGATAACGTTGGAATGGGTGTGCAGGACCAGAAAAAGTGAGCTCATTATTGTTATCTTCCAGATATAGAAGACACACTACAAAAAAAAGTATATAGTGATGATAAAGGCACCACTACTCCTTCCACCATTACTACAAGTCTTCAGAGTACAATATATACATATGTATGTATGTACGTATAGTTTGTGTACATTCGGCCAACTTCTCACACAAGTATGTGTGTATATGTTTGGAAATATTCCAGAGAAAGCAAATTAAAGAAAATTCAAGGAGAAGAACAATCGGAAGATCCCACGATTTATTATTGGTAAGTCGAAGAGCGTCAGCTAGTGGAAAGATTTATTTTCTTGGATGTTCCAATAAACGAGGAAAATCATTACCAATACGGCTGACAATCCTGTTTTTTTCGTGAAACAGGAGGAGGTTTCAACCTTTATGAACTAAAAGTGTGAAGAGCTTTGCAAACTCGTTTGTGGCAAAAAGAGAAGAAGTTGTGGTGATGATGATGATGATGCTGAGAATGGTGTTATATAGCTACTTGTATTGAGCATACACACAAGCCTACTAACAGTGTGTGGTGGTGTGCATGTATCGAGCATACATATGACAATCCATAGTTCACGCCAGAGAGAAAGAGAGATGGAGAGTGCGAGAGATTGATAAAAAGAGCCTACGGAAACAACACATTTTTTATTTATAAAACTCAGCGATTTTGTGTGGAAAGAAACAGAGCAAAACAACAGTAAAGCAAGTTTGTACGCACAGAGAAAGAAGAGCTATTGGATCATGTTCATACGTCGTAGTAGTATTTTTCACTGCATTTCTTTTGAAAACATAATATCACATTTTCTCTCGCAACTCTTCACCGTTTCTATTATGCATTGGCATAAAAAAAAAGATTTGGGTTAAATAAGACCAGAAATATTATCCTGTTTTTAATACAAAGAAAAAGTTGTAATCAGTTTTTTTTTTGTTGTGTTGGAAGGAAGGAATGACATTCGTATTTTCTCACAAGCGTTACCATGCAACATATTTTTTTAAAGAAAGGAGCAAACAGACTACCTAATTTTTTATTCAAGCAAATGATACTCTACCGAGAATATGCTCTTTAGTCGTTGGTCCTTTTTTGGTTTAGTGAGATTAGTTTACAGCCATTAGGTCCATGCATTCATTCACAACAACAACAGCAGCAGCAGCAGCAGCAACAAAAAAATAAATGAAGGCTGACTGATGATGACGCTGAATATATCTCAAGAAGAAAAGGCCTTGTTTCATTCCTACTTGAATTATTTAGATGCAAACTCAGGAAAATAAAAGAGCTTCCCAGATGACATCATCATCACATACTCAAGAGGGGGAGCGGGGATTTTTTTTGCAGTTTCAAGATGAATTGTGTAACTAGCAGCTAATATGATGCACACGCAAAGTTGAGGTAGACGTAAAACAGTTTACATTCGTCAACTACCCTGCGTTGTTAGTTGGAAAAGAGAGAGAGAGAGTGAGAGAGAGAGAGAGAGTCATGTGGTGTTTCTTATCCTTGTTGTCAATGATGAGAGTCAAAATTATGTACAAGTTTTAGTACAAAAGAGGGCGAGCGAGAAGAGGATGAGAGAGAATACTTTTTTGTCAAGGGTGATTCCCTATTATTGTAGCAGCCTTTCTCTTGTGAAGAGAGGGAGAGAGAGAGAGAGAGAGCGAGAGTATATTATGTATATGTATTATTTTATGTTTGCATGTATGAATGTATATGAATGCTCGGATGCACGTCTGCTGTGTGTGTATATTTTCGCTCGCTTGTATGCCCTTCCTCTCTCTCTCTTCTCTGGTTTCCTCTTCAAGGGACGTGAAAGAGGCGGAGCTGAATTCAATGTCTATTTCTCCCTTAACGAGCTTCTGCTTCTGACGTCGAGAGTTATTGCGTGCGATTCATTCCTTTGTTTTCATATTATTGTAAGACCAGAGACTTTTAACGATTTCCATAAATCATCACACAGTGCATTATTTTGCCCAACAAAAATTCTTTCCACAATTACCTCCATTCTATTATTCTTCTTACTATTTCTTCTTAGCCTACTACTCCTGCCACTACACAAGAGCACCACCAGCAGCAGGAGAAAGCATTTCATGTACTTGCTTACCATTGCACTTCTGTCTTGCCACCATTCTCCATTACCATCGTTACGACCCTCTCTCCCATTTTCACAGCATTTTGGTGTAATATATATAATATGTACATGCATATATGTATACTATGTATGAAACAAGCTATGGTTTGAAGTAAAAGTAGCCAGGAGAAAAGTTGCAAAGAGAGTTTCATTTTCTCCAAATAAATATCAAGTTTATGTACAGGTTGAACATTAGCCGTGAAGCAGGAAGAACTATTCCTCTAACTCTCGTTGTGTGTGGACTCGTTCGAACATGGCAATTCTTGGTGCGGCCACCCTCCTCCACTTTAAATATCCTTGATTCAACTTTTCAGAATCATTTATGATGATGATGATGATACTTCATATCATTATTGTTACCAATAACTCCATGATAATGGGAACGGGACACTCTACGCCATACACGAGAAAAGAAGGGATGGTAAATAGCAGGATATATAGCAAAATAAAATAAATTTTGCGGTTGGTGGCATTATCTTGGTCATTCTTCCATAATGAAAGGAAACTAAACATCCAAATGGGACAGTGGAATTTTCGTCTTTGGAATAATTTGGGAATAATATGACAAGAATAATAACAATGCTTGCTGTCGAATAACAACTCTTTCTTTCTATTGTATTCAAAGTCAGCAATAATGGAAATGACTTGTTTCATTCATCCATTCTTTTCTAATACACTCAAGAAATAATAATAATAATAATAATAATAATAATAATAATAATAATAATAATAGCAATTTGAGGTCGAAGTCCTTTTTGCACGGAATTTACATTAGAATACCAATTTTTTTTTTGCTAACAACTTTAACCAATATGGCACGCCGTATAGTAGAGGAACAACATCTTGAATTCGTTAATATAAATCAGCTAGTTTACATTGATGTGTTGAACAGGAGCGTCTCCAACATTCCATTCTTATCCCAAGGGAAAATATGAAGGAATGCCATGTTATTAAACAATTTGATACTTTCGCATATTCCTTCATTCGAAAAATATTAGGCGCAATTATGACTTAAAAAAGCATAGTGTAAAAAATATGGTTTTTTTAATGTTCGAGGAAGTTGTTGTTGTAAAAGCCGAAATCAAGTTTCTCTGGCTATTTAAATACGTGTTGAGAAAATAAGCACACGACTAGGATTTTTTCATGCTCACATGCAAAGTATTATTCCTTGATTTTTATTAAGTATTCTTTAAATTAGTAGGCTTTTTAATACTTCGAAAATGGTACACGGGAAAAAATGTTTTAAACCTTTTTTTTCTGGATAATAAATAATCCCATTAAGTAATTGACTGATATATTATGAGTTCTGGAAATTCCTGAATATTAAGAATTAGCATTTCAGCTTATTCAGTATACTTTTTTGGAGCCTTGAAGCATGCTTTAGCTAGAAATGATCTTTTTGTATGAAATACATACCTACATACATTACATACGTCTACCAACCAACAACAAAACAAGTCAACAACTAGCAGGAAACAAGCTAAGCTCAAAAGTTTCATCATTTGTTAACATGCTCCCGAGGGATGACCCAATGTAAACCTGAGGTTTGTTCGTTCGTTAGTTCGTTCGTTCACTGACGTAGAAGTAGTGTTGAAAATATCAACATGCTTTTGATAAGCGTACAAATAAAGACGTAAGCTCTGTGAATTACCAGCGTCTGGAAAATTATCTCACCTGTTTTATCTGCTAAACGTTCAAAGTGAGCTGAATAACTGAACACTTTTTGGTCAGAGCATTCCAGATAACATCACCACATCATATTGGCATGCTGCTGCTTGCTGAAAAATGCATTTAGCATTGTTCCTTGTTTTTGTATTTAACTAAGTACTCAAATATGAAGGGCACGTATAATACTTTGTAAACTTTTACAATATCAAAAGCCCAAGTTTCGGAACTTGTCTCATTACAATGTTAATCATTGGCATTAATGTTGAAGCAGCCCCTTTGAGGTGTGCTAATGTATGGATGAATATACGGAGCTACATAATCTTTCTTGTTGGGGGGAAATGGGAAAGATCTTGTGAAAGAAACAAAAAAACGTAATTTTGAAGCTGATTCCCGCGGCTTCTTTCATTTTGATTGAATTTCTTTGAAACACAAACAAGCTACTGCCCGGGGAATTATAGATTACATGTCACATGCTTTTCATCACAGTTGACTTGCGACAAAAAAAAGTTTAATTGTCGAGCAAGATAACATATTGTATTGAGAAACTGCAAGAGAATTGTGAACTTGTAAATGAATTATCATCGTAAAGGGTGTATTTTAAGTAGGGCAACAAATTTGCGTATAAGATTACACACGCAAAAATTTAAAATAAATAAAAAAGGTGCACAGTTTCAGATTCTGCACATTTGAAATGATAGCATTCCATTCTTTCAGCGATAAAAATTAATTCCAGCAACATGGAAAAAATGGAAGAAAAAACATTCGTCAAACGCGTTATTTCCTACCTTGAAAATGTGCCTTGAATGTCAAAGGTTGAGACCGTAACACATTTTCAAAACGAAAGGAAACATCATGGCAATACATGTAAAATAATTACCAGGTATTTAGCTACAAATTGCGCAGAACACCAGAAATATAAAGGTCGACGTCCGACCGTGGCAACCAATATTATAAAAAAGAAAATTTCCAACTGTTCGATAAAACACCTTCCACTTCAGTGATGACAGCTACTAAATAGTTTGGCCTTAAGAAAACAACCATACATCGTTTTAAAGCCAAGAAACTGGGCATTAAACCGTACACCAAACAAAGTGCACCCATGTATGTTAAAGACTAGGAGGAGCGGGCGAAATCCGGATGTTGATTAGTCTACCAAAACAACTTTCTAAGGTTTTTGACAAATATACTAAACGCTCCTCACGTTCTCCAGCCAAGAGGAATGGAAGTGTTTGAGCTTTATGCAAAGCGGACTACTCCAATCTACAGAATTCACCAAAACGTTTCTAGGATTTACCATTTTTTTTGCAAATTACACCAGGTTGGTTGTCGAAAGGTCGGGACAAGCCGTGATTGAGAGCGCGTTAGGAAAGCTTCGTTCAATAGGTTATAACTAAGTTTCAGAATCTTAACTTGCAATTTTCTTGTACCATTTTAACCGTAGAATCTAATTATGCTAACCGTTAGGTCATAAATCAATTCATTTTGCCTAAAAACTATATCAAAGTTTGTTGACCAAATTATGATACATCCTTTAGGTATAAAAAAAGTTGGTATCTTAAAAGATGTTTAATGTGGAAAACCACCTGGATTGTAAGGAAGAGGTGTCTGAAATAAGACTTCTCTTTGTATTTTTCATCCTGTTGGTGTGAATAGACGTAGGCGTATACAAATATAGACAGGTACATTTTTCACATGGTTGAGAAAATCCCATACTTTCGCTAAATATCATCATCCCGTAGGGAAAAACACCTTTTACCGAGAAAAGTATTTAAAAAACGCCCGGAACGCTTTAGCAATTCAAGTCCTTTTCCCTATCAAGTAAGTTTCACATTTAGTTGTTGTTGTTGTAGTATGCTGTGGAAAAGGGAATTAATGTTCATGGAGCATTATGCAGTAGTAGTGTATTTCATATATAGCTCAACAAGGTGTAATATGTTGGTATGAATATGTACATACATCCTTCTTGCACATTTCTGCCAGTTGAAGAACAGTAAAAAAAATTATGACTACATATTATTATGCTGATGTATGATGTGATGATGATGACAACAAGCTGGGAATGACTTTTTGTGCCAAAGCCGTTGTTGCTGTTAGATAGATAAAACTCTTGGTGCGAGGCGTAAGGTGATAGGAAGAAGAACACAGTCGCCGAATTGTCAAAAACCCCAATATTAATTTTTTCTTCCAAAAGGCCAAGTTCCCGAAAAGATATACAAAAAATATAATTATGTATGTATTTATATACCCCCTGATTTTATATTACTTATATAGTGTGCCATAATTCACAAGTTTTTGCCTATTTAAAGAATATTCAGCAAATATAATAATATCCGATGGCATTGGTTCAAAAAATATTTCCAATTTCATTTAATCATTGTAACATTAAAGGCATATTCGGCTGAACGCAAAATGGATAGGAACGCATTCATTGTCATGGTTACGAGAATCTGCGCATATATTAAAACGGTTGTGCACCCCAGTCTTGTTACACGAAGCTATACTTTAGCGTTCATACTTTAACCATTAAACAATAGCTAATCATTTTGTTACAAAAATCATAATACTTGTTTAGACAAAAAACATGTTCTCTTTGTGGGAAGTTGGTATCCATCTTCCCGAATAATTTTCGGGAAGTTGACACCTCAACGAGATGGCAGGGCTAGGGTAAGAAGTGTTTTTTACACAAATTATGATACTAATATCTTATGCGTCGACTGGAACATAATACAGATTTGCTTTCGAACATAGGTAGTACTGTTGGACTTTAATCTAATTTTTCCTTAGTGCATGCAATTATGAGTAATTTGACATATCTGGTTAGTTGTTTCAATAAAAAAGGCGAATAAGAATATATTAAGAACTGCTTGGCACGCACAGTTGTAAATTTATAGCACCTAGTACGACCTGTAAATTGCTACAGAAGGCAATATCGCACTCAGCAGATAAAAAAGATTTAAAACAAAATAAAATAATAATAATATCAGTTTTAATTGACCCTGCTCTGATTTTTCCACGGCACGCTACTACACCGAATTCCCAAAGAATGAATATGTGTGTACTGAGAAATTCATACAGTCATACTCCTCTTGCATGCATAACATCATAAGTCAGAAACGCATGATGTTATGCAAAGGCAACTTTGATTTAAAAAAAATGACTGATTTCTAAAGTTTAAAAGCTATTAATAACGAGCAACAAAAAAAATTGGCAACAAATACCTGAAATTCTAAAATATAACGTACATACTATGGAAAAGCAATGTCACACTACTGTGTTGTTGAAATATAATAATAAACATCATTTAGCAGCTTAATATTTTAAATTATCCACTTGTTTCCAATAGATGAAAATTACAAAGCTATAGTATTATGCTAAAAAAACTTGTGTATGATAATCTCGGGATACATAAGTGTTAAATAGTGATCCATGGTCATGATTTACAGCAGATGTGGTGAATGTCCGGAGAGAGAGATAAAATGATTAACAATGAATTTAGCACAGGAATTTAATTTTACAGGTTAATATTATTTCACTTTATTATAAAATATAAAGTGACGAGTCGAGACCAATTCACAGGCCCAAATGATGGCTTTACAAACACGCAACCATCATCAGGAAAGCGTATTCATTGACTGCAATGGCAACAGAGGATTCTTCTTTCAAACTTTTACGCTTTTGCTGCTACAAAATATTGCACAAGACACAAGAACTCAAGTCTGCACGGTTGTACTGAGTACGAGAATATAAATTATACTACAGGTCTTGTTTGTTTTTTGGTATAGCATACTGTTAAAGATGAGTAATCAATGAATGCTTTCATGATGATGATACATCAACCATTAAAATTACTATTATGAATTTTACCTTTTATGCAAAAAATAGCGGACAATTTCAAGTATCAAGTAACATGATACCTGCTTTTACAAATATTATTATATGCCTTAGTGTACTTATTCTGAGAACCGGAGCAGTTACTAAATTATAGTAATATATATTATGTATACCAACTTTTATATATTTTGCTTTCTAACGAAAGCAGTAATCAAAAGAAAACAGAAAACAACGCATCCTGACACACATGTATTTGTTATGATAAAAATTAATTACATCTTGTATGTATATAATTACCGACACAGTGAGAAACATTTAGCAACAATAATAACAATAACGGATATGAGAACTCATGGTAGACATTAATGATGATCTTAAGTCACGGTTTGAAAAAATGAGACATTAAGGCAGAGTAAGTACATACATATTATCGCTTCCATATTAATCATATTAGATATATAGATCTTTTTTTTAATATATAATAATTATATAATGTATGTACTCAAAATTACGCATCTATTTTTAATAATAATTCTGTTGATAATAATAATATACTGTGAGAGAAGTCGTGGTTCATCTACATTCGTGTTTTGATATAATAAGAATTAAATGGGACTTTGTTTCTACTACTGGCAGACTACTGGTTTAGTAGTCTAGATAATTCAATCAAAGGGCTATCTTTTGGTTTTTTGTAGTGTACACGTGTGAGTGTGCGAAAAATACTTGATCCACAAATATGTATTAAGTCAGATATTGTTTAAGTTCACTATCAATATCTCCGTTTCCAATCATCTCATTGATTCTTTAAACTACTAACCTACAAGAGAAATTTACACTACGTATCTAAATATAGAACTCTCTCTATATATATATATATATGTATATATCGATAAGCTTTCCATGTAAAATGTATATTATACAAATCTGTCTGTAAACAACATCTATCGAGCTTTCGTATAAATACTCCTCTACGTATCGGTATACTGGAACGCCTGGTCCAGAACAGCGCTCAACTCGCAGCTAGGACTGACTGGACCAAGTGGAGGTGCTGTAAGATGTGCACTGCCGTCTGGTGAAATCTGAAGAAGCGGTGATGCTTCGCCCATATTTCCGCCACCCCCTAAACCACCGTTTGTTACGCTTTCGATGAGGTCAAACGAATCCTGAGGATCCCAGGAACCAATGTTTCTCGTACTCTGTAAAAATAATGTAACAGAAACCACATGTGAAAATGTTTTGCTTTTACAAATATCTGCAACAAAGTAGAATTGCTTTAGTATGAGGCATTAATGACATACCTGAAGTGCGTATTGCAATAGGCTCCTATCAGAAACACCTGACCAATCTCCTTTAGTTAAGGCTTGTTCAATGGGATCAAGATGATTTTGATGGACATATCCACCACCTGGATTAGCCATCTGTGGCATTGGGTGTTGCTGCTGATTTGAGTGGCCTGGATACATAGGAGGTGGCTTCTCAATGTGAATGTACTCCCTCATGTTCATATCAGGCATGTCATGGGGTGGAGGTGGTGCGGAAAACGTTTGATCATAAATAACGGTTGCAGTTGTCGTTGCAGGGCCGTGTATTTGGTAGGGTTGGAGACCAGGCTGATTATGAGCATTGTGTTGTTGCTGCATTGGTGGTTGAGGATGAATAGGCAGTGGTGGGGGAAGAGGAGGGGGGTTTAAAGTCGTGAAGGTGGTAGTACAGTTGTTGGTTTCAACAGTGCTGCTACTGGTTGCAACGCTGTTATTAATACTAACGTTGTTTACCGAAGTAGTTGATGCTATGGAACTAGCACTGGTATTCGGCTGATTACTTCCACCATTGACGTTACTGGAAATGGTCGAGTTGCTTGAATTGTTGCTGGTTTTGCGATTTGTGGGGTTGGCTTTCTGGCTTTCTTCTGCATACTGCTTCTTCCAAGTTGCAATGTAACCTTTCATTTTATCTAAAATGAAGTCTGGTACTCGAAACCCTCTAATGTCCTCATAGTTGATCTGGACATTTAACCTGAAATAATTTGAAATAACAATGAGTAATTGCATTGCATATTAGGCTAGTAATTGAATGGATATTGATTTGCAAAAGGGTCTCACTTATTGTCGCGAGCCAATCTCTCAATGTCTTCCAACAACATAATGTAGGCGCGTCCACCAGTTGCAGGCATCAGCTTATTTTTGGACAACCATTCTTTGTCGTCAGCATCACTAGCGTACTTGAACAAACCTGGATGCTTGACATAAAGTCGGCCACGTGTTTGGGCGAATCCTAATGCTTTGTTTGCTCTATAAAACGTACGAAACAAAATGCAAATATTAGCACATTTGTAATAATTCATTCATCATGTAATTTCATACTTAATGCGGCGATTTAACTCACTTTGCCCCCATAATAAACAAAGTTTCTGAAGTTAACTTAGTTACATCCCACTGCGCTACATGTTTCCTGGACGGTCCTGACGGTTTCTTAGGCTTTTGAGAATTTGAGTTGGACGAAGAGTTACTTCCATTTGTGGTACTATTCGTGCTACCACCACTACTAGAACTGTTATTTCCTGAGCTCGATTTATTTCCAGACTTTTTTATTTTCTTACTGGCATTGGACAGAGAGCTTGCTTCAGAGTCAGTGTCTGACTCCCTTTTAACACCGGTGGAAACTGACGGACTCTAGGTATAAAATGTGAACATTAAAATTAATTAAAATGAATCATTCAAAATGATAACTTTTCACTACTAGTCGGCCACAACGTTAAAACGTCTGTAGAAACAGTCTATAGGAATGTTATGTTCTATCTTGCTATTATTAGAAATGGGTACTTACGGTAATTGGAGGTTTTACATCCTCCTGTTTGATTTGAGTTTGAGAATGACTATTTTGATAGTCTGCATCGTTCCCGTCTATTGCACTTCTATTATTACAGTTTTGGGACGGATTAGAATTTGCATACACCGGGTACATTACTTTGGCTTCTTCTAAAATTGTACGACACAACCCTTTGACATGATCATCAGTAACTGAATCAGGTCCTAGATTGTTTCGTATATTCTCGATCCCCGGCTTGAAAAACACCTACAAATTAGAATGACAATAAAAATGACATGTCATGATACTATTATTAAACAAAACCGAAGTTTTTAACACTGACATCACGGAGCGAGGGAGAAAAATTGCATTAATGCAATACAAGTGTCATGTTCAGATGAAGGAATCTAAGCGAAAATCCGCAGCCCTCCGAAGCTCAAAGGACCCGAATTTTTTTCAGCGCACACTGATTCAAACAACCCGAAGAATAAAATCCTTCAACCTAATTAACTTATAGTACCATTTTCAAAATCTTCATATTCCTATTCGCATGCAATAATAGTCCACTAAATTACTAGCCCTTTTTATTCGGAGTACAGCCGGGGACGGGCAAAAACTAGGCAGTATTGAATATTGAATCCATTATTAAACCAATAGGAACAGGATCGATTTATAAACACTAGAAGAAGAGTGCACAGGTTTTACTACACATTAAAGTGGGCGTTTAAAAATGCTTACAGGAATAATTGACAGTGTAATCTGACATTATGATTTAGAATTTTATTTTTCCCGTTTATAGATATGTCGGTACTTTCCTATTAGTTGTTAGTCAAGAAGTATCCCCTGCATCTACAATTCAATCGTTTTGGTAGGTTAATTTTGGTTAGATTTTAAGCTAGACAGAAATGCACTCCAGCGCAGCGTTATGATTAAACTTAATTGAAACAATGATTGACTGTTTAAAGCATCTAGCGGCACTCTGAATTCCATTAGTAATCGGTAATCCTATAGTTTCGTTACTTTATTGTTGCAATTGGATGATTCGACAGGTTTCAATGGCGGTTTGCGGTTCGGAGAGCGCAGATTCTTAATTGTGTATTCACTTTTGTTAAACTTGCTATGGTAACAAAATGCTTTAGGCTTATTCTGCTAGCGTGTAAATTGGGTCATTCGTGCAAACAACAAGTGGGGTTTATTATAATAAGCTAGATCAGGTTAGCTGTTAATTTAATTTTGAAACTCTAACGAAACCTAGCCTAACATAAAATAACTTGGTCCAAAATGATCATTAATTACTGTTTAATGAACCAAAAACAAAACTATTTTACCAGAACATTATATGGGAGTATAACCGGAAAGTACCGATATTTAATTCGTGGACCCTCTATATTTTGCTGTTATTTTCGAGTTGTTTGCTTAAATTGGTCTAAAAACAGATATTCGGGTGTTTTGTTCTTAAGCCAGTTGGGGGAGGACTCTAAGGACTATGTTGCTAATGTGCTGGCTACTGACTACAGTGTCATGTAAACCATCGCTTACTTTGTTAAAGAATCGATATTATCTTCAAGAGGGTCATCGAGTTTGTCATTTGTTACTTACGTCTATGTACTTTGATATTACAGTTTGAATTTCTTGGTTTATATTTCTTTGAATGTTCTGCCGAAGGAGATCCAGTGATTGGGCTGCCGTCTTGAATGACATGGTTGTTTTTGGGGTGGTAGTTGACCCGGGACCTGATTTGCTCACCGGAGGCCGAAGTACGCTTAAATTGTACTGGCGCATGTTAAATGGGCTCTGCAAAAAAGATTATTCATTAGCTTAATTATCAAAATACATAACGTATCAACATTAAACTTTCGTTCATAAAATCACTCATTGTCTAATATCTCGATTGTTTTTTCATAAGTCATAGCGCAACCTAACTCTCTAATACAAAGCGAGATTTTACGTATTTTGATATTAACGCTAATTGCTATAAAATAATAATAATTTGTGACTGACTGTAAACTTCAAGAAAAACGATCATGTACATAAAAGCAATAACAAACAAAATTAATTATATAATACGCAATATTCAAAATTAAAACAAGGTATCTATCTAGTATATCTGGAAGTCGTTACAAAGCAAGTTGTAGAAAATTGACATAAAAATTGTATCTTATGTTACCCCAAATCCATTAAAAATAAGTAATTACAGCATTTCAAAGGCAAAGCGTCTTACATGTATCACAAGTGGTTCCGCCAAATAATAAGTTGCTTGCGTCATTATGATAGCTAGTTCCGCAGCTTTCAGAGGTCAAAATTGCCGTTAAAATGCAGAAAGCTTTAATTTTGTTAATTTAACCAAAAGCTGTTTCGTGGATAGTTAAATAATTAAAGACAAAGCATCATCCTGTACTAACAAACAAAAAAATTAAAATCAAATTAAAATACGCGTATACACCTTTAGAAACCACACATTTTAGGTCAAATTGTCTATAAAAATAATATATATAAAAAAGCCAAGCAGCAACGGTTTCAGATAATCTGACTTTTGGGAAGCCGCACCGTGCGAGGAAGCTAATAATAGAAAAAATGCGTCACCACAACACAGCCAGAGCATTAAAAAGAATAGAAAAATAGAGATGTTTCATAACATGCCACACAATTGGCATTCTCAAGGTCGGCGTTTCAGTTCAAAGCTTAGAGCTTACCTTGTCTTATAAAGAATCTTGCTGAAAGCGTTACTCCTAACGAACCTTTCCGACAATTTAAAATAAAGGATAGGCATGTATGAATGTGGTACGCTTCAAAATAGAGCAACTTTGCAATGTTAAAAATACTACTGCAATTGCCAATCTAACGCTTTGATTAAAATCTCCTTTCATTGAACCATTCCGTATTAAACGGTACGCGACAGGTGACTTTTATTGACAAAACAGTTATATTTTGTTTGTCACTCAAGCACTCAACTTCGTCAAAGGAAAATAAAATTTTTGATTCAAAATATTGTTTGTGAAAAAAAACAGTAACTCGAACTAGAACTCGAACTAGAATTTTAATCTACACAATACATACATGCATGGCGAAAATACAGAAATGAGTAGTATTTACATACATACATAGTATTTACATACATAGAACTCTTAAAAAATCAAACGACAAATTTAGCGCTTCGGCACCGTCTAATCTTGCGAAAACTCGTACCCTCCAGTGGCGAAATACTAATCAAAAAACGAGCAGCATCGTGTAGGCTGGCTGGATGAAGGGTTTTGCAATTCATTTACATACATTGATATCACTACAAAATTACGAGTATGGGAAAAATAAAATAAAACGTTGCAAGTTGCTATGAGGAAGTACCGCTAGCTAATTAATTTACTAAAATAAATTTTTAGATATTGCAAAGTAAGAAGTTATCGTTGTAAGGTCAGTTCATGCAGTAAAATTACATATGCGACTATGACAATCTATATTTTTGATTTAAGAGCTTTGGTATTTACAGACTACAAATCTGCTAACTGTTATGTTGTATTGTCAGCTGTACTTGCAGCAAAAACCAGCTATTGTAGCAGATTGGAATAACATTTTGTTGTACCCTCCCGGCAAGGGGTGGATGTTAACTGATATTCGTGTTCAACGTGTAAAAATCCACGTATACCCCAATTAGAACAATAAAACACTACGTAATCCAATTACAAAATACCATAAGGTAAATACTTGTATAACAAGCCTGGACCTAGTCGGGTCAAACATGCCCCCCGGGGTAAAATGTCCCTGTGGTGAGGTCATGCCCTAAGGTACCAGTGTACCAAATTTGGGCCCACTGGATTCAAGCGTGGGGGCAGGAGACCCCAAAAATATTAATAATCGCTCAACTCCATATATTCACTCCCTTCAAGCTGAAGAGGGTATTGGTATTATACTAGTACATAGGTATGTATACTCCTGTGCAATGTTGAATGTGTAAACAGTGTAAAGTTTAGAGCACGTCAGTTGGAGGATAATGACAGGAGAGCGCGAACGGACTAAAAGTCTGTTTACATGAAGAATGTGCGCACCTGCGATCCTTCTTCTTAAGTTTGTGTGTATTTACCTACCTACGTATCATGCATGTATGTATTTTATACACAGCAATCAGCTAGCAAAGCTTTGCAAAGGTTTTGCGCAGCCACACTACTACAAAAACACATGTAGGTTTGCATGCATAGATGTATTTGGTGCATTTCAGCAGGTTATTTTTGCGTCTGATTGGCATTGTCACAAAATTATACTCCTAAAAAATGCAAAACGCACTTTCCTTTTTATGTTACGCAATTAAACGTAACTTTTAAATAAAAAATGCTATCAGACTTGCTATATTGCAATACAAACTTGACCTGGTATACTCGTAATAATATCACTTTTTGTTTGAATGTCGACGGTTTTTTTTATAAGTACGGCACGATTGCACGTCAAAAGTTTTATTTGTTAAGGATCATTAGGATTTTAGGATGATGGGACTATCGCATCGGTTTCATGAATATTCGCTTCTTTTTATGGTAGTTAAGAATGACCGAAGGCCAAGGTGCAATTTGAACAACTATAAATTACTGTCAATTTGCCCTTTTTATGAGTCCCGCAGAACTTTTTCAACGTTTTTTACAAGCTGCAATAACAACAAGCCCATGCCTTCCAAAAAATCATTTTTTATGCTAAATTTGCTCTTATGACTGCTAAAACATCTTGTAGATTTTACAAAATCATCTATTATATATTTACCTTTGCTACATATAGGCAACAGTCTTAGTCTTAATATATATTTGTGTTTATTTTACTTTTATTGCAAGTGCTGTAATTAAATAATCCAATGTTTCTTAAACCAAACTGTGTTCTACGTTATTTGTCAATCATAATAATGGTAAATAAAAGTGTATTCTCCCGAATGCAAGATGCATGTGGTGTCTATGCGGTGTGGAATGTTACGTAAACAGCGCTGCTATGTTAAATATTGTAATTAGTCGGTGCACTTAATGCTGAAACAGCCTAATAATAGTTTGTGATGATAGTTATGTTATATGTTATATTACAAATATCCAGCTTTAGATATAAAACTATTATCCGCTCGTATCTGAGCATTTAAATTATCTTGCTACTTAACTTGGTCTTTCTTGTTCTATTACTAAGAGGTACATTTTGGATACTTTGGTTTCCAACAGCCACATGCTTAAACACATGCACATAGCTAAATACTTATTTTCCCACACATGCCTACACACAATTCTGACCTCCAACGGAAAATGTCATAATAACAAATGTGAATCTTTGTCTAACTTTATCTTAAACAAGCCCAATTAATCGATGAATCAATCTGAGAGATATACACAAATTCATGATGTCAGCCATTAATACGGCAGTTGGTTCTGCCGAGCCCACAACCTTCAATGCTCCCTTCCCTTCCTACCTAAAAAGCTATCTTAAAAGGAATGATTAATACATGTGGCTGTGATTTCCAATCCTCAAATTATTTAACAAGAACTCTACGATCAATATATCCGAAATTAAAATAAGCTTTTGAAATAGTATAATTACTAAATGTTATTGTATTTTATGTTTAGTTTACTAGCCTGGTGCATTTAATTGTAAAAGTTAATGTACCAGCAATGTATGTAGGTATATGAAGATACAGTAATGCATGCATTGCTAATTGATTAAAGTAAAACAAAAAACTGTATAGAGGATGATCTTCTAGTTAAACGTTTCAATGTATTTAAATTGAGATGCACAGCATTACTTCATGATATGTGATTAGTGATTAAATTTTACATACTGATGGGTTACTTGTGCTTGAATTTCTCACGACCGCCAAGCGTATTAAAATCAAAATTACAATTTTTGCTCCAATCTAAAATTTAGCTTAGCGTTGAGAACAAGTCATCTACTTCACGCACTTCATTCTAAATCACGCACCTTAGTTAGCTAGGAACTGATAGAATGCACATTAATATGATAAGTTTCGTATCTTAATGCGAGTATTTATTCTCACCATAATAGGTGAAGTCTCACTTCAAATCCTGGAGACCAGGGATCTATTAAAACGTTTAATAATAAACACAAAAGAACCATCGATTTAAATTATCCATTTAAAATTGACTAAGTCTATTATTGTCAGTTGAATAATAATAATAATAATATATGCAAATGTAAACAACGTTGGTCGGAGGATGCAAACTTGCACATTAAAATAAGGCATCAATAAAAAAAGAAAGATTATGAACGCACATAAAAATACTTGCAAAGCCATTCCGCATAAAATAAGGACACTGATTATGTTTGTGAGTAAAAGCGAAGCATAAGTATTAGCAAAGTAATTTGCAATGAACAAAGTGCATAATTTTACAATAATAAAAAATGCTCAAAAATGAAATACTAGACGAAAAGACGACGGATGCTGTGGAATGCTGAATGAGTAGAGATGATAATAATGATGATGACGATGGTGGTGGTAAAGTGATTAGAGTGAGTGAAATGGCTATACATGGCTCATAAGTTAATATAAGAAATAACCTTCCTCCTTCACTAATTCCATTAATGTCTTCTTTGTACCATTTTATGTCCTTCCCCACTGGATTAAAACTAAAATAGCTATGAGCACGCGTCTGTGGACGCTTAATTGCAGAAACAAAAGGCATTAAAAAGCATTTTACAAACGAAACAGTTTTATTTATTTTTATGGATTCTGCTCCGCCATTTGATAACTTTTTAAACCACACCAACTTTAAGCATAATTGAGAATGTCGCAAAATGTACACATCAATGCGGTGGTAGAGCCAGATTAAGTGAATAATAATAAAAATATTTAGTGCATTCTTTTCGCTTGCAGAAAGAGCAACGTGCAGATTATGGTTTAATCTACAAATAAAACATGCATTCATAAAAAAGACAACCGATACACCAATTAAATGTCTACACACGAGTGTTTGTGTATATTATGTATATATATAGTAATATCACTATTATTGCTTTAACGAGACAATAAAGAACTTGAGAACTGTTGAGGTGCTGATTGATTTTGTTTGATTAAAAATGGGTACTTACATCGTGCATCGTAGCAGTGGTCATAATAAAGACTGCTGGACACTTGTTGTAGATGAGAAAAAGCTGTGTACTTAATGTTCATATTTCCAAATTCAGAACTGATCGAATGTGAGTGTATTTCCTTCTTTATTTTTATAGTAAAAGGCTTTTTTTTAAACAAACAGAAGCGTGGAATTCCACGTAGAGATTAAACTCATGTGTAATTTCATTAGAGATTTTTTAATATATAAAGCACAATAAACAATGAAAACGTATCCTCGTAGTCGCGAAAATGCATTTGTACGAGAGTAAATATATATATACTTCTTTTAAATGATGTAGTCGCTGTGTGTTTTATGTGGAAATTAAAATTATGTCGGATGTAGATTAACAACAACAATTTAACAAAATGAGCAGCGTGATGTGATGATAATGATGTGAATGTTGAATGCTGGGAACTTAAGAAGATGTGACAAACAATTTTTTTTTGAGAGATGATGGCGATGATAACGTTGGTAACAAACGGCGTTAATAATACTTGTAGCACTGTATAATAATAATCTGTTTGGTATGTATGTTTTTTTATGCGATTTATTACATTTATTCGAATATTATATATTCATGAAAAAATAACGATTTATATATCTTGAAGATCTTTAAAATATATATATATTTATATATGTGTGTTACACGGACACACACACAACAAAACACAAACCAACTTTTACATGGATACCTACTACTTTATGGTATACAAGAAGAACGCAACGTAGATGTGTCTACATGTAGATCCACGAAAAGTATACACACGTTTTCTATATAACGTTATATCAGATAGACCATTTGCCTAATATGCGATACACCTTCACCGAAACTTATCACACTCTCTCCAAATCGAAGCAAAAAAAACGCTACAGGGTAGAATCACGAGCAAGCTTTTTTAGAGTTTACAGCAGAGAGAGAGAGGGCTTCATATATTATAACCACGAATACACACATTTTATACTTAACTGAGCTGCCGCTTGTGTGTGTGCTCTTTTCGTCTTCTCTCACAAACATCATCATCATCATTCACAACGTCCAATCCACTACCACCGTGTTCAAATCAAACATTGTATATTTTTATGGTGTACATATATATATGTATGTATATATAAGCATTAATCTGGTATGCCCTGTGTGCTTGTTTATAAATGCGGTGTGAAGTTTCTTGGATGGAATATATATATCTATATTTCTATCACACAGAGAAGAGAAGAAAAAAAGTTTGTATATTTTCATTACAGATTATATATTTTTTTTAATATATATATATTTTTATAATTTATATAGATATATTCATTTTTATAACTATATTCATTATGTTTTAACATCTCAAAACGCTTGTGCTCTCTCTCTCTCTCTCTTTGTCTTCCTTACGTCTTTCAAATACTTATTATTACATTAATCTTCCTACATGTTGGAGATTGAACAGGACAACAGTATATTTTTTTTATTACGGGATTTTTACTATCCCATTTTCTTCTGAGTACCAGGGCTACTTTTTCGCCACGGTATTTTCAACTCATCATTTTCAAAATGCTTATTTTCTACTGTCCTCTTTCTCTTCGTATGAGATGATGATGGCCTCCATTTTGAAACAATTAAACAATTTATATTTTATCTGTTGCTACATGAACCTCCTCTCAGACCTCTACACATTATTATTATTATTATTATTACCCACGCCAAAAAAAACTTGTTAATGAAACATTTTAGACGCAATAAAGTAATTAAATTAATTTATGGACAGTAAAACTTATTCATGCAAAAAAAATCAATTATACTTAGCACAATGACTGGGACTGAGAGTAAAAGAAATTGTCCAATTATATATTACTTTTTTTACATGTATGAGCAGTAAAAATTCAACAATACATCATTTGGGTACACACACGGAGGGAAAAAAAGTATAAAAAAAATGTATCTATGGATGGAGGTGAATGATGATGGTCAGCAAAGAGGAGGAAGACAAATTGCATGTGCATACATATTGTCATGCATGCCATATTACATGCCATATTGTGGGTTTTTGCAAGATTGCTTTCAAATCAAATATTTATAACTGGAAAATAAATAAATATGTATATAAAAGAATTGAAATATTTTTTTTTCCTAAAGGTTATAACCAAAAGTTAGGTTTGAACTTAGTAACAGCAATAGCAGCAGCAGCAGCATGAAGTTTTTTTTTCATGCCAACATTGTTACATTACCCAATACCATTTTTTTATACCCATGTCTTGCATTGATAAACAAAACTGGGCGTAGTTTTTTTTACGTACTCGTTCAACCTTAATGAATCTTGAATCCATATGATTATATATGATACATGCATGATGGGATGACGATGAATACAAGTGAGTAACAAAAATGTATATTGTGGGAGAAATAAATTGAATGAGAGGGAACAAGTCATATAATATAGTACGCCATTTTTTCATTTCCACAAAGTTTAGCCCTTCAAGCATGGGTTGTGCCTGTGTGTTTGTGTGTGGTGGTGGTGATGGTGGTGGTGGAGGAAAGTTCTCATGCATCATCCACTATCACAACAAAACAGTCTCCTCTTCTCTCATTTATGCATCAAAATAATAATAATAATAATAATATTCTAAAAACTCTTGGTAACTTTAAACTTGCATCACCATCATCATCATCATCGTCCACGTCCACCTCTTCTCTCTCTTCAGCTAAATAAAACGCTTCCAGCAAAAGCATGCAAGAGAGTCTATTCTCTCTCTCGCTCGCTGCTGGTTTGAGAGCGAATATTTAGTGTAGCAGCAGTTGTGCTGCTATAGCAGCGATCATCATGGTGGGGGTTGATTTTTGGATGCAGAAAAAAAACCTCTTCCCAACTCTCACTCACAATCAATTTTTTTTCTTCTGAAGGTTCCATCATCAGACAGCCTTCCATTGTATTTAGATAATATACTATTTGTGTGCTTGTAATTTTCATTGTACTACTACACTGATTTTATTAGCCAACTGCGTATGGGAAATGATTTAATTAAAAATTAATTTCATTACATGGAAATATACAGGCAAGTAGCGGAAGATTGTTTACCAGAGAGTAATTTTTTTTTATATAAAAAGCTGTATGAAAAGACAAGAATCCTCTGGTTACCCTACATTACTTTTACTTAATATATTGTTAAACCTAAAAAGGTACTTAAAAACTCAAGATTGTGCATAGAGCTGATGAAGATAACTCAGACTGTGTGGAATGGGAAAGTAACAATGATGTACATACGTGACCAATGAAACGTGCATAAACGAGTCAACGTTTAAAAAAATAATAATTAAATTTTAACACCCAAATTTCCAAGAGATTGGAATGATATAGGTACAAATTACAAAATAGTTATATAAAGGGTTAACCTGCATCAACCTGAGTAGTGGCTACACTGTTTCCTCGCTACATCGCCAAATGGGTGCTGGTAAACCCAAAGCATTGGCTTAGTAATAATAATAACATGATGTAAATTCATTTACACTGGACCAGTAGTTGGTCTCATGGGAAATATAGTGAAACGTTTATTGCTATTTTATCTGGACAATCGCATTAGCTACTATATAAAAAATTATCCCACATGCTCAATTCCCAACAATACACCACGTCACGGTTTCAAATGTACATCAGTAGAATGCAAAGTATTTTTTCATTCACATTACACATCAATATTTTTCTTTGGATTTCAATTTGCTCAATCAATTTTGAAATTATATGCACGAAATATATATATAATTTATATACATTTCTTATAAGAAATATAAACTTTGGAGCAGGCGATTGCATCCCCCTTTTTTTATCCAACCGTGTTGGCATCAAGTGATGACGGTACTCTGTTGTATATTATGTTTTATGCATATATATAAAATGCATGTACATAAGCAATAAAAATTTAGTGTGTGTGTGTGTGTGTGTGTGCATATAGCCCAAATGAAAAGGTTATGAAAGACCCTCTTAGGCGTTTTATAGATTTCAGTCAGATTGGATTTTGGAATTGAGGGAGGAGGAGGAGAGCCCAAACATAATGCATTGGATAGGATTAATTGCGTTAAATTAGGATACGGAAATGTACCCATTCGGAACCCCTTTCTCTGTGAAAGAGCACGGAACTCTAGCACTGGCAGGAAGAGTGCAGGGAGAACTTTTAACAGTGCTTGCATCAGGGAGCAACAACACAGAAGAACACTAACTGCATTTGTTAGAGTTGGTTGGATGAAAAAGTAATAATTTAGTTTCAAAACCATGTGTATAGTTGTCGCCGCACCTGTGCATCCGAGGAAATATATATTTTTAAATAAGGGTCTTCTCATGTTTTAGCATTCAAGCTTCTAAATAGGTATATAATTGCTGTATCCAAAGATAAACAAATCTTCCATATATACATATAATCTATAAACAGGGCATTAAAAATTACTTTATAGACTTTTCAGTCAATAAATCGCACTTGACTTTTACTTTTCAGAATAATAAAAAATCTATTTTTTTACGTAAACTGTATTTTAAAGGCTTTCAACGAAACAAACGATAATCACAAATCTGGAAACATTGTTGGGAGTTATAACATAACATTTTATTTACAAAAAAAACAATGGGTTGTATTTACGGTTATATAAGTGCTGCTTTCTTTTCGCAGAAAAACGCTACATTAATCGCATAGAGACAAAAAAAATGCACAATTAACGTTTTAAAATCCAATTTAAGGGAAACGCTTATCAAGGGTATCCGTTGGAAGAGTCATTCGAAGGATATGCTGAATTCAATTCAACTCGCATATATGATCATGATCATTGTCAAGTGTCTTCATTTTACATTTTTAAAAAATATAAAATTGATGATTGGTATACAAGGTTTGATGGTGTACAAGGGCTCTATGGCAAGGGCGGCAGGTGCTAGACAGACAGACAGACAAATGATATAAAGTCAACATTTGTGCCACTTGGTTACCAAATCCTGTGCACAATTCTCTATGGACTACGATTACTGCAAGCATGCAAACCTGAAAAGGTTATAAGAGTTTACTATGCTGCTGCTCCTTTTTTGAATGACTAGTGAACTCTTCAGGAGGGAACATAGACCTCTCTCTCTCTCGTTGCATCAGCAGCGTCACTTCCACTTCGGCTCTCTTTCTTCTTCGTCAGCAGAAGAACTAACGCATAAAAGTGGCATCATCAGAAGAGAGGCAGAGGAGCATACCTTACCTACGCACATAATTGTTATGTATTCACAATCAGATTTGAGTATAGTATATAGATAGCATCATGGAGCAACTACGGGGCTACTAAATGCGTGCGATTATAATTAAATATAGTTTAAAAAAATATATATAAATACATATATTTAAAAAAAATAATGCTAATGAACTTTTTAGGGCCATGTTTTATGTCTATAGGTGTTTGTTAAAAAAAGATGCTTTAAAGCATATATTTTTTTTTATGAAGCTATGAGCTGCTACGCTGGCTTCATGGTATTCACATTGACAAGGTTGAATTCACAGTCAAAACCATCTTTTCCTGTGGGCGGTGAGTGGACTCAATAACTTTATTGCGATATATCATTGTGCTTGAACGATTATTTTAGCACTCCAAAATTTGGAACACAGCATGTGGAAGGGTTGCCGATGAATGATTTATATTTGAAAAACAAATTTATTTTAAATATTTCAAATTTTCTTTTCGAAAAATACTGGAATTTGCAGCTGTAATAAGCTCTTGTAATCAGCCAAATAAAATGCAGACGTACGAAACTATCCAAAATGTGATACATACATACAGCATACATAATAATATGCAGTTGCATTGCAACTTGCAAACCTGCTGTACTCGTGGGTCTTGAATGCATGCAATAAATGCCACTTTTTTTCCTTCAATTTTGCCTTGCCCTTTCTTGGTCACAAATAGCATATCATTATCATAAAACAAACATGGCAAGTTTTACCCGTTATACTTATTTTTTATAAATTTAATTCTGTAATAAATAATTAATAATTCATATATGGATTCGAATGAATACCATCCTAATTTCTAATTCAATTTGTAGCACATAGCCCCGAATTTTCAGTACTACATGCTGGGGTAATAAAACTGCAAGCAACAAACAAATTAAGGTATATTTAAAAAATAAATAAATATATACATATGTATGCCTATAGTTTAAATTTAAATGGCTACGTGACCAAAATGTGGTGGGCAATTAGTTACGTGACTGCAGGCATGTATGTATATGACAATATATACTAATTATAAAACATGTCAGGAGGACCAGGACCCTTTTCCCCATTTAGCCTAGTGCACTTGGAGTGGAGGAGAGTATAACCCGTTCATTATACCTATATGCATAACAGTACCTAACATTATTATACCATCTAATAATTTGACTGTCTGAGTGTGTAAAAGTGTAAAAGTATAATCCTTACTGAACTAAGCAAAAATGGGCTCATCATGTGTGTCCGTACTTGTATCTCATCATCATCATCATCATCATCACACATTGCATTTACATAGGTACGATATATGTCTATCTTGGCTGCTGGCATTTCAGCTGTTGTATTGTTATTATGTGTGTGTGTGTGTGTTTGTGTCAAAAAAAAAATCACAGCCCAAACAAGTAAGGACAATGCATTGCATTTAAAGTTGAGAAAATAAAAAATATATCCAGTAGTGAATATTTTAATCCTCAACAGTATGCATATTGTTATTTTTAGTGGGATTTCAAAAGAAAAATCCTTTCCATATACGTCGGCTCCTGAGCACGTTTTTCTAAATATCATTATTATTGATGATGTTCCTGTTGTTGTCGTATAACAATAACATTCTGCTGCGCTAAATGCCATTCCAGTCACTCAGAAATATAGTAGTAGAACCAGAGCCTCTTTGTATTATTACTAACAGCCACAATTATATTTTTAAACTGGCGTGGGGCTACTATCATGTTGCATTTTTAGCCAGTGTTTGTGCACTTATAAATCAGGACAACAACGAGAGAGTGTCGCCCAAGAGAATGGTGCCTAAGTTACTGTGTCTATGGTCAATACAAGTCTATAAGTATCTCAAACGAAGCAAGTAAATTAGTAATTAAAGCAATAAGCAACAGACCAAAAATACAGCATGTATTTGTATTTATACAAATAGCTTATAAGCTATTTTAAATAATGAAATTATAGTGCATTGTGTAACATGGTTACGGCAGGGACTTTTACAAATTTCCAAAATGTTCAAGAATATGGCTATTAAATGTTCAGTTTGCAGATAGCATAAACATAATTTTTTTAGTATTACACGGGTTTTAGTGGACAAGTTCAAAGAAACCTGCAACAACGGTTGCATTTACAAAGTTAGGATACAAAAAAAAGCTCACCAGATCTGATGGTTAGGTCAGGTTCCGTGTTCACAGGTAAAATATAAATATACTAGACTAATTGAAGAAATTAAATGCCAACCTTTCTTACTATTAATTGGGATCCATGGTTTAATTCATTTTATAATTTTATATAGATTTTTCAGGCACGTTGATGGAACTATTCTAATTCCTACAACGAAGTATAAACTTTCCAATGTAAAATATGTCCTCAGAGCAGAGAAAGGTACTTGAGGAAATACAGCGATCAAAACGCCTTTTGAAAGAGGGTGCGGCAGCATCCCTTGGAATGCACACAGCTACAAGCAATGCCCCCGCGATGATGTCGACGACCCCCACCGTCTTTCAAACCCAGGTATAAGTTTGAAACACTGCCATTGATTCAGTTAATGAAAGGCATGCAAATTAAAAGTAATTTAACATTTTGTTCTTACCCGCAGGCACCAACAGGAATCGGGGATATAATGATGACGCCAGGGATGAGATCAGCAATGCAGGTTTTAGCACAGGCAAACGTGTCGAGCTTTGGTTACTTTGTGCCCCAAGATTCTCATTTTGGTAATTCCATTTTGCCAGTTTTACCCAGGATAGATGCGCCGTCGGTCGCTACAAC
Source organism: Zhuqinia jingwanae (assembly GCA_027744095.1). Taxonomy (NCBI): domain Eukaryota; kingdom Metazoa; phylum Arthropoda; class Collembola; order Entomobryomorpha; family Paronellidae; genus Zhuqinia; species Zhuqinia jingwanae. The sequence continues at coordinate 23,277 of JAHZNC010001836.1, read as the reverse complement.
TCCAACAAGTCAGACCCCAAGCTCCAGCAGTGCATCTGTTGTTGTTGCTACCTCTACCACTAGCTCAGGAAATGGACAATAATGTGATTAATTAAAGTGTTGACACAGTATAAAAGGCTGATACATTAGAAAGTATGTATTAATGGTAATCAAAGTGTCTGATTATTATGCATAATTATGCAATGAAGTAATATTGTTCTAACGAAATCATTAGGTTAAAAATCTAAAGTTTTACTTTTTTTAAACGTTGTTCACTTTAAATGGACATTTTCTCAATAAAAGTTTGTGATATACCCATTCGACATATTTGCACCAATGTAATTTGTACCAAGTTACATATAAATTGATAATTGATCTGATGATATTTGATACAATAAATTATACACCTCAACATGTACTGTATATACTATCATCATTATTATTACTGTCAGCATATCTGTATGCTTGATTTAAAATGCTGCCCTAAATTTGTACAGTAATAATAACCGTTAAATCCGGCTAACGGAAATCACTGGACTTTGAACTAAATTCACGCACGTGGAAAAATAGTTTTACATCCACATCCATCCCACTGCAAGGATGAAGATAAATATCAAAGTCATCAATTCTCAGGACAACACGGAAAAGGGTTATCGATCAAATGTTTTAAAATTAGTTTCCAAATATTCAGAAATGTGAAGAGAGAGAGAGAGAGGGAAACCTGGAAACCTAGTCTGCCGAAAACAACTTCAGATAAACTTTCATTCATTCTTTGGAGTAAAGACATAAAACATAAAAATATTTATATGGCTACATACCTAATTATAGAGTAAATATAAATAGTTTGTACCTGAACTTGATGAAAAGAACCGAGCGAATCGTTACACTGACTAGCTTTCTCAATATTCAGTTGAGGTGTTATGATGACACTGTGCACAGGATGTATTTTTGCTACAGCAAAACTTTCTTTTTTCCCATTTAATTAACTCTGCAGCTATTTTGTGGACCAAAAATGGTGGGCATTCACAACGACTAGACTCTACAAATGGCAAGTTGAAACTGACATTTAATTGGGCTGGTACGTGGCCGGTAGTTTATGTACTACATATGTGTGTAGAAATTAATATTATGCATCATTGTCATTTTTTCTCCCATTTCCATATGCAGACTCGTGCTCATTCTTGAATAATATGTATGCCTTGGAATATTTGGAAATTTACATATCTTCCTTCTTAATTACAAAAGAATGAACTATTTGTATGCAATTTCAATGCAAGAGATTACACAAAGGTTTTCAGGATTATTCATCTGAAGATATATTTGTGATGGCACAAGTATACACTGTACGGTATACACACATATGTATTTCTTATATATTTTCCAGTGCAATGTTTTATCAATCAAAAAATGAATACGCACTTAATGCAGTGCAGTTTATGAGTATGAACCCGTACAACTGATAAGGAATAACACATGCACATGCATGCACTTATTTCTACCCCAAAAGATAAAATTGGGTGATTTCGGAAACACATGTACTTTGTTGCTTGCATTTATGCAAATTTTAATCTTTCAGCAACAATGAGGCCAATACCATTCTGCATAATGTTGTTGTAGACTACTTCGCATTTTTAAATTTGAATATTTACTGAAACATTTGACAGTCAGCATGTGATCTAGGTAAATTCCATGATAATAGATGAGAGTAGAAGGGAGGCATAGAGCTTGATTACACACATGTCATGTAGTCATGTCATATACTAAAGTTTTGTGCTCTTGTATTATGACATGCATTAATAATGCCTAACAGTTTTAGGCTAAAACCAATTAAACCAGTCTACCATCAACGCAACGGGAAGTTTAGCCAATAAGCCATTCTGGTGTTTGGTTAGAATTCAATCTCTCAATCAATCAAAATGGCCGTGCTTATTTAACTACAAATATCCCTGGAAAATAATATTGAAAAAAAAATTAAATGGGACGTGCAAGCGTTTCATCTACCATTAAATTTCATATAAATATTTAATTTCTCATCAGATAGGAAACAGGAAACAACCCAACTACCAGTAAGTGTTGGAAAATATGCCCGTGAAATTTTTTAATCGTTACACGGCAAGCATATTATTATTAGTAGTAGCTACGTTACATATCACGCTATTACCCGAATCGATCAAAAGCCACACATTTCATTTCCCGTGTTCACGTATTCAAGCATGCATGTCTCTTACTTTCATTTTATCATTTTGCATATCATAATAGTACAAGGTTAATTTTGCAAGGTTAAAATGTAGGTTGAGATTCCACAATTTGGCACATCAAGTATCCGTCACATATGACACAGTACAAAACACAAACAAGATTTTCTCTCACTCATGTTTAAAATGACTTGTAGCTTTTCAATTATGAAAAATATAGCCTCAGCACCCGATCAGCAATACGGCAACAAAAAAATGTAATGCCAAGAACCGCAGTGGTGTGCGACAGAACTGTTGACTGTTGAGTCAAGTAAGTCAAAGATTCGCAATCATGTTTGTACAATTAGCTTTCGATCTCTAAAACTCAGACCCTAAAAACATTTGGCAGCCACCAACATGACGCTTCTCTAACATTGGTCTGGTGGCCAGTTTTTTAAATAAAAAAAATCCCGGAAACGTTGCTTGTTATTTCATCCATCCGCTACAAAATGCTTCTTGATCAAAATAAAGCAGCAGTAGCATTGAATCCACAATGGCATTTAACAAAGAGGCGCCACTGTCTGATTGCTTTTGGTGAAAATGCTTCGCGAATAGAATAATAAGTAGCCTAGTGACTTCTAAATATGGCAGTGGAGATTGTCACGCTAGCTACTGCTGCCTCATCGGCAGTCCTTCAAATCTCCCTGATAATAATAATTACATTTTACAAAGACAGATTGCAATTCTATCATTCCTTTGAAACATTTTGGTGACACGTGACGTGAGACTAATTGCTACATATGTTACTTGCTACCAGTGCAGACAATGAGCTGACATGTTGTCATTAGACAAACTGGAATTTTACTTCTACCATTTAGAACAAACCGTATACTCTAATTTTGCAATGGGGATTTCAAAACCTCTAGTTCCGGCGCATATGTATCCATGTGCGTAAAGAACACACATGGAATCCCTGTAACATTTGGCCTATTACATACTATTCAGTAGGCATTAGGCATAATAAATAATAATATATGTTGTTAATCATGATCATATAAAATTGTACACTGATGCATTATAATTTGAATTGCTAAAGAAAAGAAGCAACTTTTTCTTTCCTTTGATGATTTCCGTACTGATTAGGTTGCTTCGTTTATCATTGACGTGTCGGACCATTTATAGGTATATGACCTTTTTCATGCTTCATCCTCAGTACTTCAGGTAACGACTTTTTTCATTAATCATTCCTCTCCTATTCCCTATTTGATACATTACATTGCTATATACAGGATTATAATATTATATTATAAAAAAAATATGTGTTTAATAGTATGCTGTGTTGTTTCCTTCTTTAAATCAAACCATGTAATACAAACCCTAGGTAACGACTTTTTTCATTAATCATTCCTCTCCTATTCCCTATTTGATACATTACATTGCTATATACAGGATTATAATACTATATATAAAAAAAAATGTGTTTAATAGTATGCTGTGTTGTTTCCTTCTTTAAATCAAACCATGTAATACAAACCCCCGATAACAAATCCTTGCCATGACAATGCACAAAATGATATCTGGGCGTGTGTTGGTTTAACCAAGTTATGATTGGTGATCATGATCATATTCATCATAGATATCTTCTTATGCAATGATCTGTATTGTTACAGCACATATGGATAATACCAACTAAAATATCTAATCTGCAAGCAGTAAAACATCTTTGAGCCCTAAACCTGGAATATGTTTGCGGTTGGCACTTTGGTGGAGCTGACTGAATGAGCAACAACTTCAATTTGACTGTTCAATTCAATTTTAGTGTCCACTTTTTGAAATACTCCAACAACAACAATTGACTGATGCATGACGGTTTATGTTATGCGAGCTGTCATTATATGTATTTGTATGAAAGAGGTGTCAGTTTTATAGAGTCTCTGACAATGCAGCCACGTCCGTGATCTTGAACAATGAAATACTTGTTGACGACCCAAGATTCGTTGAGGTAGTAGTATTGGTTACTATTATGATGACCGTTATTATCATGGTCAGCTCATCAGCAGAACATTCATTTTTACAACAACATTACTATATGCTTTAAGTATGTAATGTTTTATGCTCTGTCGACTTGTCGATTGACATTTGACAACATTAAATATAAAAAGTCGTTGCTCATAAGTACAGAACACAGTCAAACTCTTTAAATTCATGGTGATGATACCTAAAACCCTTTTATGTTTGATGTTTTCTTGCATATTGTCGCAGTTTCCTTGCATAACGCTACAACAAACAGCAAAAAAAAGTTTAAAAAAGGAATGCTAAACTGAATATTATGTATATACCTATGTGAAGTGAAGCCACATTATCAAATCTCATAATCTTCCACCCTGTCACAATGAGAGTTTTTACCTATTTGCATCTAAAGTGCAGAGATCAAGGTAATAATAAATGCGTCTTTACGGTTCAAGGCATTTCTTGCATGGTTATTCGCATTTAACAAATACAAATGTTTTTATATAACATAATGTTGTATATATGAAGTACTACACAAGCTAGCACAACAACAACAACACAGCGTCGTGTCTCCCCCAGTTTATTGTCATGTATTATGTTTTGAAGCAGTTCATTGTCTTGATGTCATGGTGTCTCAGTGTCACGTACATTAAATTTATTTATTTTATGATTGACTGATGAGTTGGCTAAAAGTGCAAATGCAATAAGAACGTTAGTATAATAAGGATGGAAAATTATTTGAACAAACGGTTTGACTATGTGACCTGTAACATTCACCATAGTTCTAAATATATTGATGACGCTGATATAACTAACTGATCCATGTATAGGTATGTACAAAAAAAGAGTGACAGTTTGGAAACATCCGCACATGTTTGTCTAAAATTAATGTGATGACAATCATAAAGCACCAAAACGCACCATGTTGTGCACGCGTGCGTTATTGTGTGGTACGTGCCGAATTCAAATAAATATACGACAAACAAATAAATAGCGTAACCAAAATTACTTGCCATCATTTATAGTGTTTTCATTTTTACTGTAACAACATCAAGGAATTCTAAGCTTTAGGAAGAATGTAATTTTAATAAGATTTCTTTTTTGAAGCTTGTTGTTGTTGCTATTACAAGAACCAGAGAGAGAGAGAGAGAGAGAGACACACACACACAGAGGTATGTTCCTGTAACATTATTTTCTTAACGACTACTACTCCTCCGGTCCCAAAATCCCAGCTCTTTATATAATATGATTCCGTTTGGCAACACTCCATCCTCCTAGATCAATCGTAATGCTGTCATCTAAATTCCAATATGTAATCATAACAATTGTACCCCCTCCTTTTACTTCATTCTTGATTTTCTTACTTCCGGGAATGTAGTACACATAGCTAATGCTGTGCGTATATGTAGTTGTAGTTTGTAACAGTAGTGGTGGTGCGTTAACACGAATAAATCCCCCTGTGATCTTGTCTAGAAGGATATTATTATATAGCGTCTCTCCAAAATTATATTTTTAGAAAATGTATTGAATTCTTGTTGTTCTCGGTAAAAGTAACTTGTTTTGCTGTTGTGATGATGATGATGATGATGATGATGAAGATTCATGTGTGAGACGCATAGGATGGGAAGTAAACAATGTATCACTATTTTTTTTAACCATCTCATCCCAATTTCCAACAGGTCAACAATTATATATGTTCCAACCTTTACATTAAAAGACATCATCATTTCATGATTTTTGAACCAAACGTAATAAGAAATTATATGCATCCACATTCCAGTAGCGACATATTTAAGCACACGAGTTAACTGAACCATATCATTCTCGCACAACGCATTATATTATTATTATTATTATATTATTATTTTTATTTGTAAATATACATATAGCAAAACAAAGTGAAAACTGGAGCATTGAACGAATGAAATTGCACGCATACTTTAATAGCATATACTTTTGGCAACCGGAAGCAAGCAATGTTTTATCGAGACGTTCATAAAGTTGTCAGGCTCACCATGAAGTTGACAAACATACATTCAAACTGTTACCACAATCATATTACATGTATGCCTATTATTCAAACCACAAGAGCAGGAAAACTGCCAGTTTACATTTTACAGTACATGTCGTGGATATATTTTTTTGTGTACAAAATTTGCTCTTTTTATATTACAGTAACTGCAAAAATTCCAAAACGCTACTAACATAAAATTCACGAGCACTATACTATCACTATATGGTTTGGAACTATTTACTAGAGAGATAAAAAAATCTACTTTGGAATGTTTAATGTATTTTGTAACGCTTTAAAACATTTATTTCTCAGATTTACAAATGCAATCTTTAACTCCAATAAAAACGTTTACATTTGCTACTGAACTCTCCAGGTCATATACAGGAATTCGTAAAAGTGTACTAGTGTATGTGTGTTTCCAATATTGACGTTTTTCAGGTTGGAATGCTACACAAAAAAAATTGTAGCTTTTTATTAAAAATTCCAGCAAATAAAGACATTTTTCTAATATCTAAACATGGTGAATGAGTGCACTCGTCGTCCTCATATCATCATCGTTTTGAACTCATGATAGTCATAATCAGCACTTTGGCAACTCAAACGAGAAGGTACGTTACATATATTCCTCGGAAATCATGATTTTTTTCCCACAAGCTCTACAGTTTTATTTTATTTTATTTAATGACAAGTGAATATATCTAGTGAGTGTGTGATGTAATGTGCTGTGTTGGTGATGTTTGTTTTGTAAGGTGTTGGTATGTCTTTTTAGCACATCATCATCATCATCATGAATGCGTTTCTTCACTCATCCATGTCACTCCACTCAACTCTCTCTCCCTCTCTCTCTCTCTCTCTGAGAAATGCGGTAGGTTAATTTCAAGGCTTAATGTGTATTTTATGCTTTCCACATATGTACATGATTATTATTGAGCAAAAGTGCCGAAAGAAAGGCAACAACCCATGTATGCTTTAAGGAATCTCAATAAAAAAACATCATGTGCGTTTTTTATTATTATTTCGCTGGATTTCTTTCGGACGAAACTTTATGTTCATTATTATTACATACTCGTTGATTGCTAGCTTCCTCATGTGATTTAATGTACATACATATGAAGCAATATGTGTTCGTGTCATTTCACATTGTGTTTTTTTTTAAATCGACGTTTGCTTTGTTGTTCAATGCGTAGTGTAAGTTAACTTGTCGAAAACAAACAACTATCAATACTGTTGCTGTTGCTACGACCATGCATGTTCTAAAGTGCTCACTGATTTATTATGCTGAAAAAATAAAGTCAAATGGGAGCGTTCTTCGTTCTATAAAAACTGTTTTGCAATAATATATAAACGCTTTTATTTGTAAAAAAAAATCTGTAGTTTTCTTCCGGCCACGGAGATGATGATGATGATGATGAAAAAAGCTTTGTCAAGCTCAACCTTTTTTTCTTCCTTCCGTAATAGTGTAACATTGTTTAGAATTGATTTGATTCCATATATGAAGCTATGAATATATTTTTTTTAATCAGGAGCTCTTGACTTGATTGCTACATGTCTATTATATACTCATACAATTTGGCTACCAAAACTACACAACAATTACAAAATGGTTCTTTTCATGAAGGCACTTAAGAAAAGAAGAAAAAAAATCTGTTTTGCATTTATCAAAACTGTGCAATATATAATGACTAAATGACAATGCAACGTGCAATAACATAATATGTATATATATAAAGTGTGTATACCTAATAGTTCGTTAATTGATCTGTTTGCAAACATGAGAGGTGCGTGCGTATTGAGTTATTTGTTACAGAATGATTCATCAATGTCATAACTCAATGTAAGGCATGCGCAGTTTTGAGTAACGACGAACAAATCAGTCTCATGTTCAAGTTCATCTGCTCAAGCTTTCATCTCAACAATGAGTACCAGAATGATGAAGTGTATATCAACAAACAATGCATCTTTTTTCTAGCGTGATTGCATGTTTACTTAAGAAATTTTAACCGACTTTATAAAATGAAGTACTACACTACTTTATCATCAAAAATATATAATATGGCATGGTTCTACTTGGCAATAGCTAAAAAAATTAGCTCTGTTCACTGCTGATGATGATTATGATGTTGCTGCCTGGTGCCGCTAGCCAGCTTCTGTACCAACTTGCGTTACTAACGAAGTCTAAAGGAACGGCAGTTACTAAAAAATTTCATTTTGCTTCCCAGCAGTCCAAGGTTAATCATCTCATATACATACATCTACACAAGAAGCTCATGATAAGTCATAAGTCAATCATTTTTTTGTGAACAACTTTTGCTTAATTTGATACACGACACTTCCTAGAACATCAGCAGCAGCAGTAGTTGTTGTAGTAGTAGTAGTGCGTGTGCAAATTACACAGAGCCAAGTATATGAGTTGTCATCTCTGTGATGATGATGATGATGATGATACGTTAACCAATATAACTTACCAACCATAGAGATAACACCAAAAAGAAATATGTCTACGACGTATGTACTTGGAAATTGAAACAACAATAAATGGTACACTACACACACAATATAAAGTGGTCATAATAGTCAATAGTAGTTACACATTTTTTATACATGTCAGTCTCACAGGTTGTGTAAGAATTACGTTGTTGACATTATCAACATAATCGATTGCACTTTAAACAAGTATTGTCATATCACGACTCAGGAATTTTTTGTGTACAAGTTGAATGTAAATGTTTTAAACAGGTCTGCCAATTTACTTCCATTGTTGAGGATTGTACTAAATAATAATAATAATAGCAATAATATGTAACGCTCGAACATTGCATGTTACTACTACTCAGGATAGATTGACGTATTACATTTGTAAAAAATTATTTCAACCGCAAATTATTTCATTTTATCAATTTAGAATGAGCCATCATACATACATATACCCAGCATCATCATGGGATGTATTTCCATACCTGTCTTTTTTTTCATCGCTTTAATTTATAATTGGAAGGGTGCAATTTTTCAATCGCGAATTTTTTATTTTTTTTTGATCCCCTAGAATTTCTACGTAGAAAACTGTTTCAATGAACTGTGTGCGTGGCTGAATTGCAATATACGCGCTGCTATTATGATTACTAGAGACTTTAAAGAAAAAGAATCGGTAGAAAATAGTAAAAGAAATTGCTGTACAAGTTACATCTTTGCTGCCAAAAGCCAAGATCTACTTTTGGCTCATTTCATTTCTTTTTCAGAAGGTAAAATTGTTACACTATTGCATGTAGTAGGTATGTAAGTAAACGCACACACAGAGGTCTGCTAACCTAATTGAGGAAATTACCTCCCATCACGTAACAAATAATAATAACAAATCCTCTCGCAAAAGCTAATGTAGAGTAGTAGAGCTCCCTGAATAGTTCAACTTTAGCTTTAGTTTATTGTACGCATAACAACAACACACAAGGCATGTCATGACAGCAAAAACAGGCAGATAGATATTATTATTATTATTATTATTATTATTATTATTACACATCATCTTAAAGCATACTTTCATCAGCAACTAACTCCATAATATATCATCTTTTTTTATACAAGTGTGTGTGTGGTGGTGGTGGTAGTTTTTCTGATAATCATAAAAAATAATAAAAATGCTTTATGCATAAGATTATTAAAAACAATTTTCTGCAACAAGATCCTTTTTTTTTCTATCTCTTTTGCTGCTGCTGCGGTTTGTGTTTCGTAGTTGTTGCTGTAGTAGTAGTTGTTGTATATAGCCTACTTACATTTGAATTTATTACATTGAAAAGGCAGTCAAAAGTTGCATATACTTTTTTATATATTATTCCTGCATTGCATAGTTTTTACTTTAGTTGTTGTTGTTGGAATTTTTATATGCCTCATAAGTTTTATGATTTGATCTAGACTGATGATAATGATAAAGGGTGAGTTCCGTGCAAAAGTAGTAAAAAAGTATAACAGATCTTCCTTGTTGACATCAGGACGGACGATGAGGAGAGGGGAAAAACTCTCTTTGAGAGCGAATAAAATAATGTTTCATTGTATTTCATGTAAAAACTATTATGTTTTAAGAGCTTAGCGTGTGATACTTACCCTGATATTGAAACAATTGCCTCATCTCAAGCCTTTATTTTTTTATGAGACCACTTTAACCTTTTACAAAAACTTAACTCCAATTCAAGGTAACAAGGTTATGTTTAAAAAAAATAGTAAAGATAATTATGTATGTACACCGTAATTAAATATTATTATATCTGGTGCTGTTATTATTGTTGTTATCGTCTTTTTTTTTAATTTGCCATTTTGCCGAGTTACATCACAATAAAATTCGGTGCTCATCATCACTCAAAAAAAATGTATCATAAAATTAGCTTCCGCTTTTGTATGTCATGTTTACAAGTTTTTTTGGCAGTTGCAGTTCCCTCACAATTGATATGCTAATCCCTACCCAGCTGGCAAGGCTTATCATTCCGTACTGTTCTTATAAATAAATAAAAAACCAGTACCATCAAACAATTTTTGCGATATCATTTTCCAGCTTATCTTTTTTAGTGTCTTGTTTTTTGAACGTGTGTGTGTGTGTGTACAATACAGTTGTAACAAAAAAGCTTTTAGGCAAACAAATATATAATATATAGGTATGTAGTTTTTAGACGTCTTCCATATCGCATGTATTTTTTTTATACCGCATACCACCATTAAGTATTCATGAACGGATACACAGAGCACACACACACAAGGAAGCATTAAGATGAAATATGTAAATGATTGAAATATTTTTTTTATGTGTTTGTGTTACGATAAACGAGGATACCTTTCGATTTGGCTTTGTGTCAAGAGATTAATATGAAAGGCATTAAACATTCAGCGATCTATGCGTGAAAAAGTAATTTGAAAAGGATAAACAACGCCGAAGGAACACACATATACAGTAGTCAGTAGTATATAGATTTGGCTTTAGTAACAGACATATACTCAAACACACCATTTCATCACAATAAAAAAAACGGAATGAAAAACAAAACAATTATAATGACACATACACACTAACAATATACGCGTCAGTTTGCCGGGACCACCGACCGGCAAACTGGGAACATATACTACAGCACTTTTAAGTATAATCGTACACGTACAGCAATTAATGTTACATTATAATAACATAAATGCATGTGCTGTTTTTACGATAGATGCACGCTAGATTTACACATGTATAATAAGCGTGTTTATTATTGTTGTAGTTGTTGAAGTAGTAGCGTTATTTTGTTGTAATAATATAATACTCTACTTTAGCATAAAACGCTGTAAAAATGAAACCTAATTTTTTTTGTTAGCAATTTGCTGCAGTGTGCTACTTATGGACAAATGAAAAACAAAAAAAAATGTTACGCAAAATTATATTTTTTTTGTGCCTGTGTATTTTATGACGACTAACAGTGATGACTTGTACTCTCTTACAATTAACGTTGCACGCCGAAACGTAAAAAAAAACATTATAGTGTTACATGACAACATAATCAACTGAAAATATTGTTTGTGGGCTTAGGCATCATATAGGTATGATATATATGTATATGCCTAATAGGTATACAAATTTTCCGACTTTTTCGCATCTACAACGTATGCTCTAATCTTCAACTACACACGCATTCTGTAGGTACGTACGTATAAAATATCTACGCACTTATGTAAAACTTTTAGCCTTTAGTCAAAGTCAAATTGTAATTAGTGAGCAATATATATATGTAATATGTATATAGTTTAAATCAATATTGGTAAGTAGGTATATTTACAATTTACAATTGATATAATTAACGGAGTACACTTGTAGGACATACACGTGTCGAAATATGTCTTCTCTTTATCCAAGACCACTAATGCGCGCTGGATTTAAAAAAAAAATCTACATCGCAGAAGAAAGATAAAAAAATTCAAAAGTGAATTTAAAAAAATAAAAGTAGTTGCAAGAAAAAAATGGATGAGTTCTCAAAAAAAACTGGTGGATTCAAGTAGTGTAGATTTACTTGATTTACAAAACATCTTACATCAAAATAGATCCTTCTCCCATACGCATATAGAGCAAGTCAGCATAGCATATATTTTTAAACACACGAATGTATCTTCTTCTTTTTACATGGATCTTTATCATTCTCTGATAACATTTTGATAATCTGATATGAGGATATGCGCCAAACCAGTTAACTTGGGTTTTTTAAAGGAAAAAAAAAAGATTGTGTTACAAAAGTTTTCTGTGTTTGAATGAATGTTTTTTTCCTTTTCGCTCCGTAAAATCAAAAATGAAAAGTAATTCAATTTTACTTTATAATGTATCTACTCAAATTTATGTGCATGATTGAATTAGTTGAACCAACTCAATTTAAATGGCATAATGCGGAAGATACTTTTAAAAAGACATGCATCAATAGCACAAAAGGTGTTTTTGATAATCTGATATGAGGATATGCGCCAAACCAGTTAACTTGGGTTTTTTAAAGGAAAAAAAAAAGATTGTGTTACAAACGTTTTCTGTGTTTGAATGAATGTTTTTTTCCCTTTCGCTCCGTAAAATCAAAAATGAAAAGTAATTCAATTTTACTTTATAATGTACATACCTACTCAAATTTATGTGCATGATTGAATTAGTTGAACCAACTCAATTTAAATGGCATAATGCGGAAGATACTTTTAAAAAGACATGCATCAATAGCACAAAAGGTGTTGTGTTGGTATGTCATCATATATTAGGTACATATTATAATATATCTTGCATATATTTAGGTAACTATTAAATGCAGATATATATATATATATGTTTCTCGTTGTGTGTCCTTGTCTGTGGACTCCACCATCATGGTAGCAAAAGGCTGTGGCAACAGGTTCAAAATATTATTATTATGCAATAAGATCCATTCAATAGAAAAATTATTTAAAAAAAAATGGCCGTAAATAAAAACTTGTTCATTATACACATAATCCAGTCACGGCATCACAATAATTTAGTGAAGTTGATGTATAGGCAATTATCATTCACAACGCATTCTTTCCAACAGCATTCATGAAATATACCTATATTTCTGGATAGCAAAATAGCAAAAAAAAAACCTTGTGTGTAGAGCATCTAGTATTATAACGTGAAGGAAAAGAGTAACAAAAAACTATTTGATGTGATTTGGCAATAAAAAATAATAATATTACGACGTGGAGAAATACAAATATTTTGTCCTCTGTTCCACAATCACACAGATAAAATAATATTAGCAGCCGAAATACAAAATGGATATATGAGATAACTAGAAACTTTCGTTAGATTAGATACATCCTTTTGTTGTTCATTTTTCTAGTTCATTATCTTTTTTTTGTGTGTTTGTGTGCTTTCCTAAGAGTAACTTTAAAGTTTACATAACAAAGCTTTAATGAACTTTAACCATTAAGCATAAACTTTTCATGGATGACTAAGAATCCTTTATGGAAGTAGCTATTTGGAAACTACTACTAATGGACCATCTATTTAGACTGGTTATGTTTTTTGGCGTTCGGTACTGATGATAAGAGATCATATATTCAAATGTATGTACATAATACGACATGGATTAGCACAAGGTTTTTGGACAGTACTTTTTTTACAAGAGACATCATTTTTTTCTGCCATCACGATTTTTTTTCTGTTGCTATTCATGCAGTACTAATACTGCAGGCCGGGATGCAGATGCTCAAAACGACAAGATGAATACCTATGCATATTATTTTTTTTGTACAAGCACAATTTTTTCGGTGAACATTAAATTTACATTTCGGTAATGGTAGCTGCTAGAGCCATCAAAAAAAATGTTTTTATGAATCTACTTGTATAGTCGTACATACGGCTAGAGCTTTAACAAAGCGTAATATTGTTGTGTAATGAACCCAGAAATGTCCTCTCTCATTGCAATAATTGCACATTACTCAAATATGGCTTTAAATGAGGACAACGTCCACATTATATGTTGACCGTAAGAACTTGGACTTAATTGATCTTCCTAATAGATTGCATCAATAATATAAGAATTAAGATAGCATGAGTACATAATTTAGTAATGTATTTGTAAATTATATAAAACAAAATGTTGACTGGAATAAAGTTAATGCGTACATTGCAACAATTTTTTTTTGTTAGGCAATCAATAAGTATATACATAGATTGAAGTGCATAGTTTAAAGTAAAGTGTATTTTAAACCCTGGACTGAATGGATGATGATGATGTGTTTTATCATCATTTCAGCTTTGAAGATGACATTTTTTTCATATACTTCTCTGCTAGTTTAGTTTGACTTGTTCGTCCCAATAAGGATTACCTACTTACATTGCTTGTTGCTTGTGCAATCACTGTACTTACTACATTAAAAAAATGTTATCTCAGTTTATAAATATTTTTCCCTGCCTGGTGGTGGTGGTGGTGTTATCTTATCATGAAGCACCACTTTTCGTTCTCTCCAACCACTACTTAAACCAAATTCCAATTCACAAAGATTGTTGTTATCACTATGACTATTCAATACCTTAAAAAGAATATAGCATACAGTAAATAACCTATAAAGCATCATCGTGAGTGGTATGGTAATTAGAAGAACTGGAATAAGATTTTTATGTCGTCTTACGTAATTTTATGGCTTTTAAAAAATAATAAGAAAAAATACGAGAGGAGAGAGAGAGAGAGAGAGAGAGATCATGCTTCCAAATACACACTGCATTTATTTTATTATGGACACAAAGTTTGTTTTTTCTCAACTTGCCTAAATCAATATTATTTTGGATATATTGTCAAGCATTGTGTCGTGATAATTTTAGGAAATATTTTATATGCCGATTTATTTATTATTACAGCAAATATTAGAAGAACTGGAATAAGATTTTTATGTCGTCTTACGTAATTTTATGGCTTTTAAAAAATAATAAGAAAAAATACGAGAGGAGAGAGAGAGAGAGAGATCATGCTTCCAAATACACACTGCATTTATTTTATTATGGACACAAAGTTTGTTTTTTCTCAAGTTGCCTAAATCAATATTATTTTAGATATATTGTCAAGCATTGTGTCGTGATAATTTTAGGAAATATTTTATATGCCGATTTATTTATTATTACAGCAAATAGGACTTAACAATATTTATTTTATGAGTTGATTATAAATTGCATAAAACTTTCTTTAGCCTTTGGGCCTCCTCTATTTATATAACCATTTCAAAAGATTTCAATTTTTCAAAAGCATATAATTATTAATATAATATTTTCATAAGCATCATAAAATCTAGTACTAAAGTGGTTGCATCTATATTACAATTATATTAGTACTAAAAATTACCAAGGATATTTGAACAATCAAAACTCAGAGAGTACTATAAAACTTCTAATCAAGGTGAGGGAAAGGCGTGCACCTTGGTTCATATTACGAAGGCGTACAAAATAATAATAATATATAATTGCATATTGCATTATGGAAATAATAAAATTGAGAAAAATATGCTATCATAAATCAATCACTCAAATATCGAAGTTATGATGGGCAGCGAGAGTATATTCAATAACACGTTTACAACACTTGTCATTTTTTCCCTTTCAGTACGATTAACGATATGCTTGCTGGTGGTGGTGATTGTGTTGTATGATGATGTAGTAGAGAGATGTGCTGGTTGTTTGTTGTTGCTGTGTTGTAGCTAACCACTACAGTAGACCACTACTACATTTGTAAAACCTTATTGATAAAGATATTAGTTATTAGTTACACTTAACAATTAGGAGGGGTACAGAGTTAAGCCAAAACTAAAAATATTATCATGCCTACCTACATCCCTTCCACCTTCCCTTCTTACTTGCTACTGCTACTAATACTTCTACCGCAGAAGAGCATCAAATTGTTTAAGCCTAATATTATCTTGTAAACCTACATACTCGAGTATGTACTTAATGTGTGATGATGATGAAGATGATGATGATGTGAGCATATAGACACTAGAGACGGAAAATGTAATGTATATATTATGAAGATGATGATGATGATGGGCAGCAGCATTACTCAGCAGCTCTAAAAGCCAAGTTTTACTTATCTTTCCTCTTCCTCCTCTTCTGACATCACTTTACCTTGCTTAACCTTGCCTTGCCTTTTATACCAACAAATCTTTTATTTATTATTACCTATTTATGTTTCTCAATTTAGCTAAACCAAACCACAATAATATAGATACCTACACACAACATACACACACAGCAACATAATATATGTGTACGTCTGAGCATTGTAAAACCGGCAACAAAACAAGTATCGATGAATTGATGTTAATGATGATAGGAAAAGCCATTATATAGATGCCAAAAGGGAAAAATTAAAATGTTTTAAAGTCTTTTTTTTTTGGTTCTTGTGTTCGGGTTCCTTAAAATAGTAGCGAACTTAATGGATTCTCTGGTGATGAAGGAGAGAGAGAGGGACATAATAGGGTATTCACTTCACAGTTCCGTAATACAAGAGCCCGTCGTCGTCGTCGTGTGTGGAGAGTGGAAGATACTTCTTCATCAAGTGGGGTACTACACACACACACTTATTGTTTTGAGATGAGCAATGCCTTGTTTGTGTACTAAGACAACCCGGCTGCTTCTCGTTTTGCCAAGTGACTTCTCTATTATAGCTATAGTTAGTATCCAATTGTTTCGTAGTTTCATCTTCAACACATACATACCAATTTTGATGAATATGATGATGATACTTCATATAAGGACTTAATATGATATATGAGAGAAAAAATAATAATACTATGTATATAGTAGAAGCTCTACATGTGCAAAAAAAAAATGAAAACAAGATTCTGCTGACGATGACGGCAGGGCATTAACCATGATAAAGAATGATGAGAAGAAGGGAAAAAAAGTTATTATAGCTTTATGCATTTAGTATAGGATGTGGATAGGTAGTCTAATAAATAGGTAGAGAAGATGGGTATGTACATATGTACATCTCTTCTCTATATCTTTCCACTAAGTCGGATAATAATAATATAATAATAATGATGATGATGATGGTGATGAGGTTGAGAGATGCACAGCTCAAGCCTGCGTGAATAGATGAATATTATATAGGAGCAGTCAAAGTCAAGTAAAATAGTAAAGTTAATGCGGCTCTGCTGCTGCTGCTGCTGAGTAGTAAATGGTAGGTAGTAAATCAATGAGTGAGTAAAGTAGTGCTAGAATTCCATTTTATTATTATTATAACAAACCACAACTTACTTGCATATCATCAGTCGACATGCATCTGTCGTCAGGTGTGGGTGTCCAGCACGTGCCATTTTATATCATCTCATCACTTAGAAAAAGATACATCATCATCATTATCATCATAATCATCAGCCTTTTTTTAAACATTTTTTTACATCGTTGTTGCAGATAGATATTATTATACTGTCTATTAAATAAATCTTAAACTTTTTTTATCCGTAAAAATATTATGCTTTTTTGTGTGTGAGCATATTAAAAAGTGAAAAGAAACAATGTGCTACAATTTGTAAATTGAATGCAAACTAGTTTGCCCAATGAGCTCAAACATCTCCTCCAAGGAAAAATATATGTGATCATATAAAGTGTAATAGCAAAATTGAAGACATTTTTTAGACTGATTGGTATGGTAAACTATTTTGGACGGAGCATTCAATTTATTATGACAACACAGAGAATAGAATAGCTTCTTATGCATTATGGTATAAAATACAGATAATTTTTGGGATTTGTATACGAGCAAAAATAAATAAAAGTCTCCTCTCTATGCAGTGCAGTGACAAGAAAAGCAAGAGAAGAAAATTCTCGAGAGTATGCTACATCATATCATCCTACCCTAAAATTATACAAGATAGCAAAAGTATGAAAATTTAGCGGATGCTTGCCCTTTTCATTAGATTGCTCAGGAAATTGGAATGTGCTACGTATGTGCTTGTTTTTTAGTGTGTGAGTGTGTGTGTGTTTTTGTGTGTGATGCAAAACTGTGAGTGAGTTGAGTTCACTAGCAACTTTTCGTCGCCTTCCTCGTCTCTCTCCAGCAGCAGCACAAGTAGTGAAGAAGATACAAGCTACAAGATGATGATATTTCGGAACTGACGTTTTTATGCTCAAGACACACAACTTATGTCAACATATTATGATTCAATGTGATAACGTTGTCGCCGGGAAAAGAGAAGATATTATTCAACACTGTTACTATTACTACTAGAAGACCAAGAAGAAAATCCCTTGCGCATGAAAAAAAAAGATATATCTTTTTTTTCTTAGTTGTTTGTGTTGGCAAAAAAAAACTGATGAATAAGGGAATGACATTGCTCCATGTATGTATGTTATAGTAAAATGTTATATGTATTTATTGAATAATATTTTTCTGAGTGATTCATTGCAACTGTCTTTTATTTTCCCATGCTAAAATAATGTGTACAAAAAAAAGTAACGGTTTTTTATACTATGGGCAAGCTTGTTGTATGTAATGTAGGTAGGTACTTTTTTTCTGTGAAGATATGCTGACTGAGAAAAACTCTCTGAAATGAAACAAGGGTGGCTCTCATCCTGTTCAAAAGAGCAATACACTAAGAGAAAATTTTATGCTACTACTACCACTACTTCAATATACAAATGTTATTCTTATTTTTTGCATTCATTCCGGGCACTAAATAACTATGTGCATTTTGGAGTCATCCAACTAAAAAGCATGTAATATTATGCTTTTTGTATAATGTGATGTGATGGACATTGAAATATTTTCAAGACTCAAGTCAAATAAGAGTAGTAGTAGCAGCAGCACTATAAACCATAATATATGATTATATTATAATATTATTATAGTGCTTTTACAGTGCAGTGATGTATGGTATGTGGATACGCAAAAGAAAATGAAGTAAATGCAAAAGGCTGTTGTTGTTGTTGTTGTTTCTTTAAAGGAAAGTTTGATATGGAATGACAATCCTTATTACAGTCAGACACAAATAACTACTACTACAACTACTACATATACTCCGTTCATGAATGTAAGTAAAGTAGCAAAAATAAATAAATAAATAAGTTTTGTGTCGTCTCACTATATGCTTGATGATGATCATATCTTGTGTTTGTCTACTAAACAAAAAAAAAGAAACTTGGAAAAGAAGTTTATCTCTCCTTTATGTGTGCTTGCACGCAGAGCGTAATATGTAGTAATTCAAGTTAAGTAAAAAGTGTAGAGAGCTGTTATTGGACCTCCTCCCATATTATCATTATAAATTTCCAGAGAGACACACAAAACAACAGAGAGAGCAAAAAAAGGAAGCTGCATAAAAAGAGACAAAACTCTAACTGCTGCAAAAATATGTTAGTATTGGTGGTGGTGTTCCTTTTTCCTCTCTATATTCCTGAGAGCAAGATATCTTGTTGGATTGGATGCGAAGAAGTAGGGAGAAGAAGAAGAAGAAGACGAAAAACGTGAAGTGTGACATACAAACACATGGAGAAGCTTGTTTGAAATTTGACACTTGTATGATTACTATGTTTATACTTGTGTATACATGTGTACCTTTGAGTATCATCATCGTCATCCTCAAGAATTATATACATACTCAATACATTTTTATGTATCACATGGGAAGTTGTGATGTAGTTTGTAAAACTATTGGTTTACTTTAATATTATATATTGGGTTGGATGAAGTGTTGCATTTTTTTGTTGGCGTTATCACAAATCATTCGAGCGATTTAAGGACTCTGCACAGGACTTTTTTTGCAAGCGCAAAAGCTTAAGTTATCCAAAAGATTGTTGACTGTTTTGTCGATCAACAGCTTTAGATTTTCTCATTTTTGGATGGTAGAAAAGCACACGAAGAAAACTGGGAAAAATCCTTCTTTCTGCTGAACTTACATGAAAAGTTCAATTTTTTTCCCCGGTAGCAGCAGGATAAGCAAGATTGCGTAATTTTTTTTGTAGTGAAACGGGAGGAAACTTTGCAGTCTTTAGCTTTGGAGGGGTAAAACTTAAACACAAACGTTGATACTCGATATATTATCTGTATACACATGGACATGTGTAAAAAATTGCTATAGATTATTAGAAATATTTATTTAGTGAGAAAAAAATAAGTCATTAATTTAGTTCAGCTTTGATAAATTTTGTAGCATGTGCTTAAATTAATAGCAGATTGATAGATTACGATGGTTTAGGGTTTTTTTATTTGTAAACAAATGCGTTTTTTGTTTTCCCGAGATAATATATCCTAATCACAAATAATCATGGGAACAATTCATATTATGCCACGTTACTAATACACCTGTCACTGTTACACATCCGATTGATGACTTTAAAATGAATTTAAATTGAAACTGACAGCAAACAAAAAAAATATTTGTATTGAAGTCAAATGAAATTCATATTTATAAATTTCAACCAGTTCAGTTAATTTTCAAAAAATTAAAGCAGGAAACATGCGGGATTGATGTGGATCAAAAATTCAGCGAATGTCATGATTAATTCAGTAATTAGTTGTTTGGTTGTTTACAACCATTTCGCATTTTAACTTTTGATGGGAATCAAGGAATAAAATTGTGATGAATTTTGTAAAGCTTTTACTAAATTTATCACAGACAAGCTGTAACCTCAAAAAAAACAATTGCTTTCTAAATTTATTCTAAATATTACAAGTACAAAGTACAATCCTATTTTTGCATGAAACTATCACCCTTGCGTTTTGTTTCTCTTCCTTCCCTTTCCAGTGCACCTGGTGATGTGTCTATTTTTTTTTAAATATGTCTGTACATTTGTGCCCAGTGCATAATAATAAGGTGTACTAGCAACCAAATATTTTATTCATGAAATTGTTATTACTCTCTTGTTTGTTTTCCACCTCCAAAATAAAGTACAAAGTTAATGAATGGCAGTTCCAATACAACAACGGTATGCAATTTTAGGAGTATTAATGATAACACCACCACCACCATTGTCGTATGTAGGTATGCAGAGTTACAAATAATTAAACAACTAAGAGTGGCTCTGCTAAGCATGTAGCATAGTCATGCCAAATTGCAATTCATGAGATTGAACAAAGAATATTATGTAGCATGTAATATGTACACATTTCGCTATACAAATTGACAAGTTGAATATCTGCTGAACTTTGGAGCATAAAAAATGACTTGTGTCTTTCTCCTATCAAATTTACCATTGTACTCGGCTCGTTTGTTTGCCCTTTCCTGTTGGTTTTTTTTTTATCAAGTTACGATGCATAGTAGACTGTAATTGTATGTCCAAACACCTCACTAAAAATGCAATGTGTTATTCAAGAACTGCTTTAACAATATTGCACACTCTTTGCAACTTTTGCCGAGAATGAACAAAAAAAATGGTGTTTTGTACGGAAGTTGAGAGGAATTCAAGGAGTTTCACCTTGGCAGAGGAAGAAACAAGTTAAGAGTTGATATTAAAAATGAATGAAGTCGGGCTCCTTGCTTCATTTATAATGGATCCGGTCACAAAATCCCATTGTCGTGCCTAAAGATGCGGACATTTGAAGTTCTGTACCAAAAAGACATTTTATACATAATATTATTCAGTATTCTTCAACTCTGGACAGGACTTTTGCCTGTTGAGACAGATGCAGTTTTTTTTTGTTCATGACAAGTTGATAAATGAGTTTTTGAATTGTATAAAAGAAAATCTTTGCCCGACTCCTTATATAATGGAGAAAGAGGAGGAGGTGGTGGTGGTGGGAGAAGAAGGAGAAGAAGGAAACGAAAAGAGGCTTGTTCAAAAGATGAAAATGAGAGACAACCGGTTTCGCAAAGAACCGGCGAACAATTACATGACATTGTAGTCACAAAATTACATGGACGTGAGGAGCTGTGAAGATTACCAAACATTCTTTTTACGTTCAAAAGAAATGTCATTTTCGGAGGTTACGTTTGGCATGAAAAGGAAACTAGTGTGTACAATCACAATACTCGAGGATATTATCATTTTGTAAGAAAGTGGAAATGTAAACTTTTACGCTATCGTACCATTCTTTCCTCTTCTTTTTCTTGTTTCGCAGTAACAAAGAGCTAGTAGCTACAAGCGCATACATCCATACATATTTCGATAGCCCAAGTCTTAGCAAAAAAATATATTATGATGATGGTACACATATTATGCATACCTATGCAAAATAATAATAAAAAATCATGTACTGTACCTGTAGTTACCGAACTATATAGCTCTACCACATTCAAAAGGGAGAATGACGAGAAGCTGATTAAGTTAAAAGGAAGTACCAAGGGTGGAGTCGCCATTCTATATTCTCCCCAAACAACAAAATAATTCACAATATAAAAATGTTGATAACGGCACCCACTCTTACATGGTGACTAGTAGAGCTAGAACAAGGGTGCATCATCCATCCTGCACACACACACACAAACATACAAGAAGACGAAGAAAAAAAAATACCCTGAGAATGGCTAGTGCTCCCTTGCCGAAACTAATATCCCGAATGTTTTGTATCAACAATTTGGGCAGAGCAGAGTACATATATTCCAATACGTGATCTCACTCGATATGAATTTAATTCCCCAACCACTACTAACATTGCTGCTACTGTTGTTACTGTTGCTGCTGCTCCTGTTTCGACTCACTTACTTGCTGAGCCCACCAGCAACAGCACGCATTATTATTTTTGTTGAAAAAAAAGAGAGAGGAAATTGTATTGAGGCAAAAAAAAATTGCAAGTGAAATGAAGTCATAATGATAGTAGTAGCTACCATGGTAAAACCCTGGTTTCACATGGTAATTTTAGCGTTTGTATAAGCATAGCAGATGATAAATATATTATTTTCGAAAAAAACAATGGGATTTGCACATGTTATGTAATATATTATGCTTGTGCAACATTATTCTCACTCAGCATCAACATGTTACAACCGGTTTTCCCGAATATTTAATTGAAAACTTTCATAGCACACCTATATTAGGTTTATAATAATAATATGAGAGTATGATCGGTGGGTAGTATATACCATGTGTTCCGAAACAAAGCCACATTACATGATTTTTGCATCAATTATATTACATCAACCTGTATGGAAACATGGATGAAAAAGAAA